>JASAMX010030546.1:0-11653 GCA_030248175.1 Microlaimidae sp. YZB2_3 | reverse complement strand
TTAAAAACTGGAGATTTTAGCAATTATTACCTTCAAAATTCAACGAAGCGAAACAAAACAACAATCACTTACAAGTAACAAGAACCATGACAGCTCTTATAACGTAAGTTCCAATATAGAAATTTCTTTGCGAATCAGTTTTGGTTTTAATCCAAGTTTCAATGACTTCCATGGGAACATAAAATTGCACCGCGTAAGTGACCCAAACTGCGAGTACTATCAGTACTTTAACAGCCTGGTAATACCTAGACATTTTTTAACGTTACATATTGCAATTTTAGCTGTGGTTAAAAGTACAAGGCGCATTGGCACATCATGGCACTCATTCGTCAAACACTTGCGCCGGAGCTTAAATCTTTTCTTGGCTTTGATTTTACGCAAGTTCACTACTATGTGAAAAATTAATGTACACTGGAAAATAATTTAACTATATTATGTCTTGCGGAAAACGAGTCAATTTCAACAATTTTATGTAAATATGTATGATTTTGCCTATACACACACATACTTTTACTGTACACACATACACTAAAATCTAAAATATACATGATTATTGACTAGTTCTGAATAAGGGTTTTTTAGTGTATGAAAGAGGGTACAATACAGCTAGCGCCAATCATATGTAGGGAGGAAATTGAGACACAGCGAACGACTAGTACATTTTATGGTTTGAAATCCCCGGCATCCCTTTGTCTCACGCATAATTATTTTAAATAATTTTACAATCAAAACAATAAAAACCCCTTGTTGAATTTTTCCTCTCCCCTTTCTTTTTGTTAATCAAAATCATTGTTCACAAACATACTATTTAGGACTTTCTAAGGTCAAAAGGCAGAAGGTCCCCTTTTTCCGCGGCCTCTTTTTGTCGCCGAATTTTATTTTTTTTCTTTCCCTCCCCTTAGCTGCACAGGCAGTTCGTCATTCCCACGCCCAGGTGGCTCTCCTCACTTACAAACCGACTAAGTTGGCGGCGAAAAGGCGGTTGTACTTTACGCACCGCAGGCCGCGCAAATGGCCGTTTCAGGCTCCTCATTTTGCTAGGGCGCGCAAAATGAGTAAACAGTCAGCAAGTAGCCGGTTGACCGGAGTGGGGATAATAATGTGTTGCAAAATGCCAAACACGTGGGTTTTGTTATTAAAAATTTTGCATATATAAGTGGCGCGGTTTCGCCAAAAGTCAGTTGTTTTCTTTGACTCACATTCGACCAGCTCTCTCCAACCGACTCGGAAGAGTTTTCAGAAAAGCGTCACCATTTTTGTAAGAGGGTTCCGAAAAGGAACCCTCTATTTTCTTTATTGTTTGTTTCGCCCCCTGGGTTGTCCGGGGTTGTTTTCGTGTCCCCTTTTGTAAGCCAAGTCGGTCCCGGTTGCATTATAACCGGCCGACATTTTTTTAGTGTTCGTGTTCGGCTTCCCCTTCCCCCCTTTGGAAGGTTTGACAATTTTTATGGTGGAAAACTATGGCGATTCTTCGAGCCCCCCTTCAGAGAAACCGCGTCAACTAGCGCATTATGCGATGTTGGATTTTTATTTTTAAGCAGTAACAATTGCGGTTTAACCCCCCTCTAGTCACCCGGCTCATACTTGCTGATTGGTGGAATAACGATCGTAGTTCAGCCCAGGTAAAATGGCCCACCGTGGCTTAGTCGGTCCGCCCTAACAGAACTAGTCAGTACTAGTTCCTTAAGATAATTTTTAGACACTTAAGTTTAGTTTAATTAGGGTCCTCCTTAAGTTAGTGGTGGTTTAGGCTTTCCCCCATTCCCCCCTTTTCTTAAGCTAAGGCCCTCTTTAACTTAAGGGTTAGTCTTTGGGTTACCCACCCACACCGTATTTACCAGTCTGCCTTTGTGTAGGTTTTGTGGGTAGTTGCCGTAAAATTGTGCCAAATTTGCTAAAACCGGTGTTTACTTGGCTTCAAACCATATTTTTGTATTTTTCCCCCCTCATCGCCCGCAGCTTTGGCTAACCAAAAAGCGCCCCATTTAATTAGTTAAGTACCCGCCCAGGCTAAGCACAAACAACATCGTATTTATAGTAATTTGTTTTTTATAAGTCACACAATAGGTTTAGTAAAGTCCCCAGGTGCCGTCCCAAAATAGGCTTACCCACTTTTTCTGTGTCTTGTGTACCGGCCTGGTTATTCCTGTATTTGGCCACTAATAAACTTAAATACCGTAAATTAGCGTTTGGCAGTTTTTAGACGAGAGCTCAGTCGGTTAATCCCCAACTTAGCTCTCGTCAACAAATAGTACTAATTATTAACTTGATAGCGGATCCGACTGAACTTACCTTTACCTGGCTGGCGCCAAAGACCGAACTTTGCAGCGACAAGCAAAAGCTCGTTAGGGCGTAAGTGATAGGCTTCCTAACTCTTCTCTCCTAATCTTTTCTAGGCGGACAAATGTGCGCCGTAGCTGATCCCCTACTGATTTTAGGCGTTACACTAACTATTGTGATGTTTAATCAAAAAACCAAAACTTATTTAGCACAAACTGATATATTAAAGCACTTTAACCTAGTGAAAATATAATCGTGTATCAATTTTAATTAAGCATAGGTTTAAATTAAAAAACTAAGAAAACTACGATTTTTTTCAACTTTTATTTTTTTTCTTTTTGTACCCTCAATTGTATAGTAAAAGACACTTATTCACTTATTCAGAACTAAAGCTAAAGTCTTCCAGGCTGAAATCCAGCTAAAGTCTTCCAGGCTAACCGCTCTCCGCCAGGAAGAAATAAACAATAAACCCATGAGCGAGAAAAATTAAAAAAAAAGTTTTCAGCGGTTATGTAACCAATTATTATTTAGTTGCGTCATGTGTTTCTCTGCAAGTGATATTTTCTCAAAAAACGAGTGGTTACTTTGCCACTCACCTATTTTCACCCTGATAGAATTTATCAATGAACCCGTGTAATCATCCTAGTTTTATTGCTTTTCTTAATTCTTTTTATAGTTGTTACAATTATTACTGTATAGTAATAGGCAAACAGTAATCGTACCAGTTATCGGGAAGATTAAGAGTTATGCTGTCTTGAATAGCAGCCCCAAATCGAACATAGCCGAAGAAGCCCAGCGCCCCATAAATGCAAGTAACCAAACAGCAAGCGCTGTTAAGTACTCCTGACCAATGAATAAAAAAGTACGGGTCACGTGTTCTATTTTCTATCGGCAGAACCTAAAATAGAAGTTACTTAACCTGAAAATCACAAAGAAATGCAAAAGAATTCAACACGCTTGGCTACCAGTTTATCCTATAGTGAATTTTTTCAAATTTTGCTTTAATGTTGTTTTCGCTTGATCAAAGTGGCACTGTCACAAACCATTGTTTTATCGCCCACAAATGACTACGCAGAGTTAACTGCAATAAAGTTTATACATTCCAATGGTCAGACGAAGATACTACCACCGTGTGACGAAAGTTTCACCCTGGTGGAATGAAATACGGGTGTGCATTGCCGGGAAATTTCATTTTAGCCGCGCCTTAGCTTTAGTACTAAAGGTTCAAAAATCGTTTAGCCTTAGCTTTAGTACTAAGCCAAAAAAAGGCTTAGTACTAAAACACTTTAGCCTTAGCTTTTGCCAAACTGAAAAATATGGACATGTTCCTAAATTTTAAAAATTATCCTCTTTTTAAGTTAATTCATAGCATTGCACTGCTAAGTTTACAGTAAAAACTTAACATTAAAAGCGTTTTTAATGTTTATTGCATCAGGTTTTAATTTTATATATTTAAAAATATTATTTTTAGGGTTAATTTTACATTTTAAAGTTGTTTTCCTAACTGTATTGCAGTTTTAGCTTTAAATCTAAATAGTCATCAAAAATGGTTAACTATCATGTTTTCTAAAATGAATATCTAACGCAACAACATTTAAAAGTGCGGTATCAAGTCAAATTTTTTTCGAATTTTGTCTTCGAATATGATTATTTTTTGTAAAAATTCTATCCCTGCCCCCAATAGCCCACAAATTTTTTTATCAAAATGTGGTGGTTCAGGAGATATGACCTCCCAAAATCGCTTTTTTTGAAATTCTGTACTTGAAAAATTTGTTAATTAATATAAAATTTTAAGTTTTAAAAGTTTTACTGAAAAAAGCGGCTATTTTTACCTTAATTTGATACTTTGATTATTATTATTATTACTTTTATATATGTATTACTTGTATTAATGATAGATATAATCTATAATCAAAGTAATAATAATTATTATTATATTATTACAGGGTTTTTGTTTACGGAAAACGCAATATCTTGACAAATACTATACCCATCTTAACAATAAAGGTATCAAATTAAAGTATAAAGTAGCCGCTTTTTAGTAAAACTTCTATAACATTAAATTTTATACTCATTGAGAAATCTTATAAGTACAGAATTTCAAAAAACACGATTTCAGGGTGGTTGGGAGGAGTCATATCTCCTGAACCCACAAAGATATTTTAGCGAAAAAATTTTTGTGGCCTATTGGATGCAGGGTAACGTTTTCACAAAAAACCATCAAAATCGAAGACAAAAAGTTTGACTCGGTACTGAACCTTTAACCAACATTTTTAAACTTCACAAAATTCCATTATGAATTAGTAAAAATGTGATTATTTTAACATTAAGCACTCAGAAACTAAAAAAAACTTCAATAAAGCAAAAAATTCAGTCTTTTCTAATGCTTAAACAAAAATAAGAAATACAAAAAAACCCTGAACTTCAGATGAGCATAGTTTTGGCAGCTAAGGGGCGGGAAGGTTTGGGTGTTTGGTTACCCGGGGTAAATTGCATCTTAAATTCTGGAAGGGAGGTCCTAGGGGGCTCTTCCGTACTCGCTGGCTTTTTATGGGGCTAGACCGTGGATGGAATACTTTGAATTCTGAAAAAAAATAAGGGTATGTCTGGTTTTCAAAACAAAAATAGTTCAGAAGCGTCAGATTTAAAATTCTGCTAGGGAGTCAGGTTAAAAAAAAATTAAAATTTTCTGGAGAGAACTCGATTTTTAATTAGGAGGGAGTCCAAAACTTTGAAATTAAAGGGGGGAGGTGGCCCTCACCTTGTTTCCCCCTTTCATTGATAGAAATCTCATTAAATAGTCATATTTTTGATTGGTGGAAACACTTACTATTTTTTGGTAATTTGTCATTTTGCTGGCAAAAGCTAACGTTTTGCCGGGCCCATACCTTTTGCCGAGCTTTTGCCAGCTAATTTCAGTTTAGCTGCGCTTTAGCTTTAGTACTAAGCCCAAAAAACCCTTTAGTACTAAGGCACTTTAGCCTTAGCTTTAGTACTAATGACACCCGTAGAATGAGAGGTATCCCCGGGGTAACCGGGAAAAAGGCGATCACGGGAACGGGTTAATCTACTAAAAATATTTTTGTTATGAGAACTCATGAGGATAAGTGTGGTTTCAAACTTTTGTATTCAAATTGATAAAAAACGATATTAAGTTATTAGTAATGTATTAATCATTTATTGGTACGAAACATCAGAAAATTTTGTCAAATCTAGTTTTAGTAAACCAAATTTTACCCACACATGTTGCTTTTTTTCGTTTTGATTCTCGACATTTTTCATATTGTTTTAAAAATTTATATTGTGACAAAGCAGATTATTAAAAATTATACATCATAAAAACAAAAAATTTCTCGTAAAAACTTAAAACAAAACTAATTGAAAAATAAATCATACTACAATAATACTAAATACTAAATAATGGATACTTCAAACACACCATTTAAAAGTTTACTCATAAAAGTTAAATTTAAATGATAATGAAAATTTAAACGTTTATATTATATTTTTAAATTCCCACTTAATTTAAACCTCTTTATTTCAGTTGTTTTGTTGTCGTATTTATTTGTGTATTTTTTTCTAAAAACTATGTCAAATCCAAAAACAAATCAAATTAATTAAAATATTTTTTAAAAAATGTTATTTCTTACCACACACACGCCCTCAAATGCAAACATGACCGTTCCAAAAAACAGTGGAAGTGTTCGAAAAGAAGCGAAGACAGGTATTTGATCATAACCCGTCAAGTCATGAAATAAATATTGAAAAGTGATAATAAAGCCCAAAATGTAAAGCAAATTTGCTGCTAAAGCAAATGGTGCCAATAGCTTTATATGTCGAATGAGACACAAAATGAAGACGCATGGCAAAAGAATACCGATCCATCCTGCTTCAGATATACGGATCCCTCCTTCGAGGTCAACCACCTATAATAACAAAACGATTTCAGGCAAAATATTGCATTATTACAATTGTTTTGAAAATTTATAAAATAAAGCTTTTATTGTAAAGCAAAGAACAAAAAGTTATATCAGTGTGTATTATTATACAGTAAATATAAAAATAATAAATATTCACATAACCTTATGTTTTTAAATTATTCTTAATTGTGTGTTTTCCTTTATATTCAAATATATAGGTTTGTCAAAAAATTGTGAAAAATTAATTTATTGGCCAGATTACACACCATCAATCCTTGATAATAATAATACCCAACGATGCTTGCACCGCAAATCAAAAATAAATCTCGTTCTGAAAACTGAATGGGCTGAATGCGATAAAAAATATGCCGACGCCCTTAAAAAATTTTATGACGATTTAGAACAGAAGGCTTTGAATAGTGGCGATACTAAAACATTTTTTAATCTTGCTAATGAGAAAATGGGATCAAAAAACGATGAAATTGGACCCATAATAAAGGATGATGGTTCTATGGCGTAGGGATGCATTGAGCTGCTCACAAACGCTCAATACCAATTGGTACTCACATATATTTAATTGTGAGTACTAAGTAATGTTTAGCTCACAATTAAAATCTGGTGCTCAATGCATCCCTACTATGGCGATAGAAAATCGCGAAAAATGTAATATTTTTGACGATTACTTTGCTAGTGTTTTTACCAAAGATAACGGCACTATTCCAGAACTACCGAGAAAGGTTAATATTAATGAAGGGAAATTTTCTTGTCATTTTCTAGTCAATTTAGTCGAAAAAAAAATTAAAAAAGCTCCCTAATAAAGCTTCTCATACACCTGACGGTATTCCGGCCATTTACCTAAAAAATATAGCGCGTTCAATTGCTGGTCCCATGCCTAAATTTTTTGAGCTTTCTATGCTTTCTGGCACTGTGCCTTTACTATGGAATGATGCATATGTTCTTCCCATTTTTAAAAAGGGTGCTAGCAGTTGCCGTAAAAATTATAGTCCCATTTTGCTCGTAAAAAGTTCTTCTTTAAAATAACATTCAAGCAAGACTAGATTCTTATAGTTTGATGGCTAATTTATTAATATTTAATTAAAATATTTTAATATGAAGAGATTTTGTTATTGTGAAACAGTTTTGCCAACTTGTAATCAAGTTCGATTTCAGTTTCTTTACTACGTTTTGCTTTACTGATCAAAACATACTCCTTGTAAGTATTTTAACTCCTCCTCTATTTGTAAAACATTCTTTCAGTAACATAAATGGTTTGCTCTATTTGTAAAGCATTTTTTAAAAATAACATAAATGGTTTGCGATTAAGTATAATATTACTATAAACAAGAATATACTGCTAAAATAATGTTAAAATGTACAGATATTACTGTACAAAATAATAATTTAGGTTTAGAAAAATTGAAATATGAAAATAAAAATTTTGTTCTGCTTGGAAAAAAACACTTTTGTGTAATAAAAAATAAGTTTTTTTACTCACAAAGTACTTAAATTCTAAAATCCAACTATTCATTACATAAAACAAATAATTAACAGTAAAAATGTTAATTTTTATTTTAAAAAAATTACCAAAATTACAAATTCTGCTTAATTTTTCGCCTGCCCCGGCCCCGGCCCCGGCCCCGGCCGGGGCAAAATTTTCTACCCCAGCCCCGGCCCCGGCAAATCCAAATTTCTCTACCCCGGCACCGGCCCCGGCCCCGGCATCAGCAAAAATTCTGCCCCGGTCGATCACTAGTTATGATCAAGATTTTGTGTCTAGATTTTTTGATATTACGCGTTTTAAATCTACTTGTGGTTTACCAACAACCCCAAAATCTAAATTTCCTATTATTTCATTACCGTTTTTTGAGTCTGCTTCATATAAAATCAAAAATATTCTAAAAAGCCTGGTTTTTCTTCCTATTTTAGCTCGCCTATTTCTTTACGGTCATTTCTGTTTTATCATATTGGCCCGCGTCCAGCCAATCTTGACCAAAAAAGTATAGTATATTTGATTTCTTGTGACAATTGTAGTGCATTTTACATTGGACTTTCAACACGTGCCTTTTCACAACGTCTTTCAGAACATGTAAGAGCAGCAAAGAGCAGTGCAACAGACTCCTCACTTTCATCACTTTCTTTACATTCAAGAAATACTGGACATAATTTTAGTTTTACGAAGTTTTT
Source organism: Microlaimidae sp. YZB2_3 (assembly GCA_030248175.1). Lineage (NCBI taxonomy): Eukaryota > Metazoa > Nematoda > Chromadorea > Desmodorida > Microlaimidae > Microlaimidae sp. YZB2_3. The sequence goes on along the minus strand of JASAMX010030546.1, from coordinate 3,269 downwards.
GGCGCGTGATAACAATTATTTTGCTCTTTGTTTTAAAGAAGCTTGTTTTATATCAGCTAATAAGGACAATAACGATTTTCTAATTATTCATAGTACCAAAATATGTAAATTAGTACCAGATATCTATAAAGTTTTATTGGAAAAATTTATATTGTAAAGCGCGTTTTCAAACTTATATTATAATTTTTTTTGTTTTGTAATCTTTTTTCACATGTTTTTAGTGTGTTTTTAATTCAGACCATTATATATGTATTTTTAGATTTCCTGACGAAGGCCAGTGTTTTATCAGGTTGAAACATAGAATAAAGCTATTTACTACTTATTTCCGTCTTAAAACGCCATGCAACAAGCTAGCAATTTTAATTTTTATCATCAACAAGACAGCCCTAAAGGACTAAAGTACATACAATGATACAATGTTTTTTTAATGGTTTTTTTTGTAAAGTTGTGCCTGCTATGGCCTACTAACTAACATGTGTTGTTTTTTTGTAATTATTTTATTTTGTAGTGTGATCTTAATTTTCCAAAAATAGGAAAAAGATGGAGCTGTGTTAGCTGTAGCCAGGCTGTGTTGTTTAGAATTTTTATTTATTAAATTCTTTTTGTTATTTTAAAATCCGCCACTATAAAAGGCACGGTTTTGTGTTCATATTCAGTTAATAAACTTTTTCTCTATGAAATTGGTCTTCTCATCAAAACAGAACTCAACAGCTGAAGAACCAGAGGAACATCGCCAGGTGTGTACTCAGGTGTGTAGAGGTTTCTGCTTTTGCAGAAATTTTAGTTTTAATCTTAAGTCAAAAATCCCGCGCTCACTTTGCAGTGACGTGGAGAGGTTACTGTGACTCCGGTTACTGTAATCTTTAGCACAGGCATTTTGGTGACATTTTTTAAAGTTTATTTTTATTAAAATACAAAATACATTCTATTTTTTGTAAATGTAACATTTTAACATTCTGTGTTAAAAATGATGTTTTTACAATTTTCCGAACAAAATCTCCCATATCATGTTTTAAATTTACGCAAATTTTTAAAGGAAGGAAGATTTATTCTGGTGTTTGAACCAGAATAGATCTTCTGGGGGGATAATTATTCTAATTGGTCTTCTCAACAAAACAGAACTCAACAGCTGAAGAACCAGAGGAACATAGCCAGGTGTGTACTTATGTGTGTAGAGGTTTCTGCTTTTGCAGAAACTTTAGTTTTAATCTTAAGTCAAAAATCCCGCGCTCACTTTGCAGTGCCGCGGAGAGGATACTGTAATTCCGGTTACTGTAATCTTTAGCACAGGCGTTTCGGTGACATTTTTTTAAGTTTATTTTTATTAAAATACAAAATACAATCTATTTTTTGTAAATGTAACATTTTAACATTCTGTGTTAAAAATGATGTTTTTACAATTTTCCTGAACAAAATCTCCCATATCATGTTTTAAATTTTTGCAAATTTTTAAAGGAAGGAAGATTTATTCTGGTGTTTGAACCAGAATAGATCTTCTGGGGGGATAATTATTCTGATGAGGGAAGATTTATTTTGGCCTAAATCAGAATAAATCTTCCATGGAGAAGATCTATTCTAGAGCGCACCAGAATAAATCTTCTGGGGGGAGATCTATTCTAGAGCGCACTTGAATAAATTTTCCAGGGGGATGAAAAATAGGGAGGAAGATCTATTCTGCAACAACGGCACATATTTTCACTATCCCCTCTTGGTATTTTCACAAGATTGCCCCCCCCCCCCCCTTGGTGATGATACTTACTGTAATCTATGTTGGCAATTACAATGTTTTTTCCGACGTCACGCCTTGGATGTTTGTTTGGAGGGGCACACCTTTGTAATAATTCAAAAACGTTTATAGGGTTCTTATTCTTCCAGACTTTTGAATAAAAAAACAGCAAAAAACGGTGATATTCTTGTTACGGTTCCATAAAGAAGTTAAACAATTAATTTTCTAAACGTAGTATATATATATATTCTAGCAAAAGAGGAAACAAAGTTTCAAAAAAAAGCCTTATATTAAATGGAATAGTATAAAGCTACATAAGTCTAAAAACTAAATGCCAAAAAAGACTGAAACAAGTCTCTTTAAAACCTGTAAATTAATAACAGATTTTGTGAAATTTTCAGAAAAACAAAACCAAATAAAAACAATACGTGTAAAAGCTTTAGTTTGCGTTTTTTAACCATTAATAAAACTTAATTCACATAAATTTCTCTCAAAGTGGATTAACTTTTTACATGAGTTAACCAGCTGTAAATACCACAGTATTAGTTAAGTCACACATCGCCAAAACGATACAAAAAAAGTATAACGCAAGCGTCACAGTAACCATGAAGAATTTTTGTCAAAATAAGTTATCGCATTGCGCATTAAATTTTGTAATTTATCATTATTTTCGTATAAAGCAAAACATACCGCCATATAAACGGCTTTTTAAAATCAAATATCAAGTTTCAAGTCCGAAAAACATTGAAAAATTTAGATTTAATATAAGGCGACTTTTAATTTAACAAATACATTGACAGCTAATTTGTTTTATGTAATAAATTGAAACATTAAAGAAAAAGTCGCCTTATATTGAATCTGAATTTTTCAATGTTTTTCGGACTTAGAACTTGATATTTGATTTTAAAAAGCCGTTAATATGGCGGTATGTTTTGTTTTATACAAAAATAATAATAAATTACAAAATTTAATGCGCAATGCGATAACTTATTTTGACATTAATTTTTCATGGTTACTGTGACGCTTGTGTTATACTTTTTTTGTATCGTTTTGACGATGTGTGACTTAACTAATACTGTGGTATTTACAGCTGGTTAACGCATGTAAAAAGGAATCCACTTTGAGAGAAATTTATGTGAATTAAGTTTTATTAATGGTTAAAAAACGCAAACTAAAGCTTTCACATGTATTGTTATTATTCGGTTTTGTTTTTCTGAAAATTTTACAAAATCTGTTATTAATTTACAGGTTTTAAAGAGACTTGTTTCAGTCTTTTTTGACATTTAGTTTTTAGACTTATATAGCTTTATACTATTCCATTTAATATAAGGCTTTTTTTTAAAACTTTGTTTCCTCTTTTGCTAGAATTTCCGCCTTTTAATGCATTGAATTCAATGTTATTTATTAAAGATATAAAACATTAAAAAATTTACTCATTTTAAAAGAAACGTCATGGTCTCCTCATGATAAGAATACAATTATTTTCATATCCAAAACTTCATTGTAATTTTAAGCAGTATACTATACAAAAATTAAGTCTGGG
>JASAMX010030544.1:0-13340 GCA_030248175.1 Microlaimidae sp. YZB2_3 | reverse complement strand
ATGTCGTTGTACTTCGTTCAGTTACGTATAATGTCCAGAAGTTTTAATTAAAAAAACCTCAAAACCCCCACTTTACTTACGGTATATAATTTTAAGCCGTATAAGTAGTTTTATGCATACATGGGCACGGAGGTGGGGTGGGATGGATAAACCTAACCCCTCCCAAATTTTGCAATAGGGGGTTTAACCCCCCGACCACTCAGAAGGGGAGGAAAGGTTAACCCCGCCCCAATTTTGGAAAAATGAAGAAATAAATGTCTTTAAAATAACTTCATACTGCTTCCAAACTTAAGTTTTGAGTTTAAAATGAATGTTTTAAGGAAGAAAAAGCTCAAAAAATCAATAAAAAAGGCTGTTTGATCTAAATGAACGTTTTTTACCTATTTTTCTTTCAAAATAGAAAAAACGATATGGGTAAAATGCACTCCAGAAAAAAACCATCTGGGTAAAATGCGTTTCTCGGATTTTAACCCCTTTGGTTTTCCCCCCCCCCCCCCCCCCCCCGGCCCTTGCTCATGTATGGTTTTATCTATGTTTTTTAAAGAAAAAAAAACTTAAAGACACTCGCTCTATAGCCATTACGGTGTACATGTACATGACACACACAACTGCGTCCCGGTTGATAACCGGACCGTTTTGTTGCGTATGAATTAAAACTTGCTCATGTATGGTTTTATCTATGTTTTTTAAAGAAAAAAAACTTAAAAAAACTCGCTCTATAGCCATTACGGTGTACATGACACACAAAACTGGCGTCGTGGCGTGAGACGCCGGTTAAGTAAATACCAGTACCTGGGAATCAAATAGCGGTAGGTTTAACTCCAGTAATTTTTTGGCGCTAATTCCCGGAACGAGAGGTGTCTGACGATGAGAATAAGATCCTGTTTTTCCAGTAGGTTTACTCCAGTCTTTGTGTGGTTGTTTTGGTTGGCGCTAATTCCCGAGATCTTGTGGGTGCTTTGCCTACCTCCCCGGAGCAGCGGTGTCCTCCGCCGAGAATAAGAATCAAACTGTTTTCCAGTAGGTTTAACTCCAGTAACTTTTTGGCGCTAATTACCCACCAGAGAACCAGAGATCTCAGCCGATGAGAATGAGAATCAAACTGTTTTCCAGTAGGTTTAATTCCAGTCGTTTAAAACTGTATAAATAAAAAGTTAGGTACAAATACCTTAAATAGCTCCCATAATAAGCGACAATATTTGGGTGTCTGCAATCTTTTATCATCACGATTTCATGTTGAATCAATGTAAAATCATCGCCGGGTTCTAATTTTACAATTTTGATTGCTCGGAACTCTTCTGTGCTAAGATGTTTTGCCTTGTATACCTAAAATCCATTACAAAGTGTGTAATGAAATAAGTATAGGTGAGCAGGGGGGCTTGAGATAAGATTTTACCTCTCCCCTAGGGATGAGATTTTACCTTAGGGGGTTATACTTCTCCCCAAAAAAATCCTTATTATAGCCAACACTCCCCTAAAATTTGGGGGTACCCTGGACGCTAAAATGGGGTATTTAATTTGAGGTATACCCCAAAAAAATTTTTGGGACACAGACACCCCTCCACATTTTGACTGTCGGGTATATATACCCAAAATCCGGGAGACAGCCCACCTATGGGTATATACAGGTCCCAAACGCGTCACAAAAATAGCGACGCCAATAGCCTCTTGCCGCTGTTTTTTTCCTGCACGCTGGGCTCTGTGCACTGCCGCATACCAGCGCAAATATTTTTTTCATCTTTAAAACTTCAAGTTTAAAATAAAATTAAAAATCCAAAATTATGAGTAAATTTTGAATTTTCAATGTGAAAATCTGAAATTAAAAGCCCTAAATAGTCCAAAAACAGGGATAAACAAAAACATACAGTCTACTACTACAACAATGATTAAAATGGACCCAGTCCAGTCCATATTTTCGATGATCAAAACAGACACACACAGTCAAAAGTGGACTGGGTCTGGGTCCAAAATTTTATAAATAGGTTGGTTTTATTCTGATTTAATGTTTCTAAGCCTAAACAAAACTCCAAAAAAGCTAAATTGTATTTTAATGCATCGGTGCTATGGAAAAAAAGTACTGAGCGTCAAAAAATGGATTTGAGAAAAACGCGTTTAAAGGTTTTAAAAACATAGTTAAAAAATCTTTAACTTTAATTTAGAAGGCTCATATTTACAACATTTGTAGCCTATTGGAAAGACTTTATGCACACAAAGTTTGGAATGAAACAAAGCATTAGCTTTTCAGATATAAGTCCTGAAAGGACTTAGCACGTTTTGCCAGATGTCAACTGGACTCAGAACTGCGGGGAAGTTGGTAGGGTTTCGCGCCAGCTTTCATACTGGCTTTCCTGCTGGCTCTTGCATTAATGCATTAATTTTAAAAGTAAAACTTTTATTTATCTATTTATGAGAATAGCTAAAAACTAACAAAATATTAATTATCCAACTAGTTTTAATGTTAAAATATATTAAATTATAATTTCAATACATTTTTTTTAAATTTTAGATTTAAAAAATTCAGCAGGTTCTCATGCCAGCTTTTGTTTACTGGCATTCCTGCCTGGTTCCCGCTGGCTTTTCTCATTAATATGGTTTTATTTTTATGCAAATTTTTGAATATATAAACTAATGAAATGTCAATTTTCCAACTAGTTTGGATGTTAAAGTATATTAACCTATAATTTGATTTAAATACATTTTTTAATTTTAAAGTAAAAAAAACTTCAGCAGGCTTTTGCACTGGCTTTCATAGATGTTTTTTGTCGGGTCCACTAGGGGGGGTCCACCCATACATGGACACGGGGGGTTAACCCCCCAAATTCTGAGAAGGGGGTTTAACCCCCCCCCACTCAGAAGTGGGGGGGAGAAAAGATTAACCCCCCCAATTTTGGAAAAATGAAGAAAAAGTTTGAAGTTTTGAGGTTAAAATGAATGTTTTATGCAATAAAAAGATCAAAAATGCAATAAAAAGGACTTTTTGATCTAAAATTAGCGTTTTTTACCTATTTTTCCTTTAAAATCAAAAAACAATATGGGTAAAATGCACTCCAGAAAAAAAACCATATGGGTATTTTGTGTTTCTTGGATTTTAACCCCCCCTTCCATTTTGGGGTTTAACCCCCCCCACTCCGGACCAACTTGCCCATGTATGGGTCCACCCCCAGGTGTTTATGAATTTTATATAATACTAAAACCATAGGTGTTTTTGGTAGGGGAATCCACCCCCAGGTGGAAGGCCAAAATTTTTTAGGGGTGGTGGTCCAGAAGGGGTCCGACTCCCCTGGATTTTTAGGGGGGTCAACCCTGGGTGTGAGATTTCAAATTTAGGGGTGGGGGTCACGAGGGGTCCAATCCAATTTTTAAAAAAAAAATTTTTTAACTCAATAATTTAAGTGTTTTAGGTCTAATATTGAATTTTATGTACTAAAACCGCCTATTTAGACCTAAAAAGTGTATTTAAACACTTTTTAACTAAAAAACCGTGTTTTTGACAGTAAAAAAAAATATATACTTCCAAATTGGTCGGGAGGGGGGAGCTGAAAGTGTGCTGTTGGCTATTTTGGTTATTAGAATATCAATGCTGATTGTATCAAATGCCTTGGTAAGATCCAGGGCGGCTACTATTGTATGCTTGGGTTGAGCTTTTTGGTTGAATCCAGTGACTGTCAGTTGTAAGTTGAAGCAGAGCAGTGGTTGTTGAATGTTTGGGTTTGAATCCATGCTAAACTGGGGGCTGTTTTAGATGTTGCAGAAGGACCAGTTGAATTATTGCTACCAAAATTTTTATAGCTGGGCAGAGAAGAGAAATTAGTTTATAGGAGGTTGAAATGTTGAGATCCTTTTCATGTTTTAGTAGTGGTATTATGAATGAGGTTTTCCAGATGCAGACCTGTGCATGGTCTGGAAAAGCCCCCCTGGTTTATTGGAGGATTTGCACCCCCCCCCCGCCAAAAAATGAAAAAGTACCCTAAAAATATGACACCATTTTTCACCTATGATGACACCATTATCGCAATTTTTTTGCAGTTTTTAGCCTATTTTAATGTATTTTAAGCCATTTCAGACCTATTTTTACCTTATTTTCGCTTTTTTCTCTTTTCCCTTCTTTTTTTTCTTTTCCCCTCTTTTTTCTCTTTTTTTTTCTTCTTTTTTTTCTGTTTTTTTTCTTTCCCGCATGCTTACCCCCCCGTGCCGACTCCTGTTTTGGAATTGCCCCCCCTGTTTAAACCCCCGGGGGGGAGGGGCAGTGCACAGGTCTGCAGATGTTTGGTATGCTGTTTGTTTTAAGAGAGAGGTTGAACAGATCAGTTATATATTTGATTTTAAGGGGACCAAGGTAAAATATGGTTAGATTTTCTGGGCCAAAAGCTTTTGAGTTTGCTGTTTCTATCCATAGGTGTTTTGTGGGAGGGGACAGAGGGGTCCACCCCCCTAAAACCAAAATTTTGGAGCCCCCCCAGTGGTGTGCCCAGGGGGGGGGGGGGGGGGGGGGCCGCCCCCCCCCCCCCCCCGAAATCTGGCGAAGCCGGATTTTCTTGTAAGGGGGGACCCTCACGTTTTTTGAATTTTGGGAGAGAAATTTTTTTTTCTTAAATATTAATACAGAAACTTTCCTGATGCCTTCTAAAAGCATATTAATAGTCAAAAAACCAAATTTCCCCTGCTTCGCGGGTAGTTTAAATAGACAATTTATCTCAGTTTTTCAATTTCAAATCGATTTTGCCGCTCAATAGTTAAGGCATACATGTTAAATAAAACTACTATCAACACTATTAACCTTTTATTAACGTTTTAAACACATGTTTTAAATGGATAGGAATAAAAAAACCTTAAATTTTGTTTTAATTATCATCTGGAATTAAAATTTCTAGTGTATTTTAGCGCCTTAAATTAAAAATTTTCTCCCCCGGGGGGCATTCTGCCCCCCGCACCCCCCTGACAAGGGGCTCTGCCCCTTGACCCCCTGGGGGGCTCCAGGGGCCCCCCATTCCCCGGGGGCTGGGGCGCCGCCCCCCGGACCCCCCTCAGGGTTACTATGTACCCCCCCCAGACCGCCCCCCCCCGAAATGAAATCCTGGGCACGCCACTGGACCCCCCCCCTAAAAAAATTCAGCCCCCCCCCCCTCCCCAAAGCTCCAGCGCGGTCTGGCCTGACCCCCCTCCCCCCCCCCCCTCCTGACCAATTTGGAAGTATATTTTTTAATTTACTGTCAAAAACACGGTTTTTTAGTTAAAAACAATGTCCAGGGGTTTTAGGTTTTGACCCAGGGGGGTCCGGACCCCCCTGGGTTCCCCCCTAAAAAATTTTGGCCTTCCACCCGGGGGTGGACCCCCCTAGCGGACTTGACCAAAAACACCTATGTTTCTACTGCTTTTTCCACCACTGCAGTGTTAATTTCAGCTGGATCCTGGATAACTTTTTTAATATTTCTGAAAAGTTACGGTTTTCTTTTGGAGTTTTAAGGGGTTAAATTGGTTGGAATTGTTTGTTGAATTTGTTTGTAATTTTTAGAGGGTTATTGATTTGAATTCAATTAAAATTTATCGCTGAATTTGGTGAGGGTGAGGGTTTATTGTCCAGTGATTTCATTGTTTTTCTGAGTTTTGTTGGGTTGGCTTTGTGGCTGAAGTTTCCCAAAAAGAGTGCCATTTTTGGTGGCGTTGGAGCATATTTGGTTGTCAATGTTGTTGTTGAGCTTTTGTATCTGGGTGGAGTGTGGGTTGGTTTGGTAAAGTGTATCACACTCTTTGATGAGCTGAATTGTTTCTGGAGTAAGGTTGAGCTAAAAAATTTTGCAACAACTGGCAAGGATGCTGTGCAAGGAAGCTTTGTTTAAGATTAATCTAAACATTTTTTCATCTCATTTAACCCCCTGTGGTTTGGGGATGTGGGATAATTTTGTTTTTATTTCATTTGTATAACTGGTTCAGTTGGTTTTGTTGAGATGTGTAAAATTTTCCTAGTTGTTAGAGCTATTGTCAAAGTAGTTTAAATGCTGACAATTATAGAAAGGTGGTCTGATCTGAGTGTGTCTGGAAATTTCCTCTTTTACAATTCGTCTTTAAACATCTTGTCTTTTACATCTCGTATTTGGAAAGCTCATCTTTTAAACATTTCATCTTTGGAAAACTTGTGTTTTGGACGCGGTTTTGTAAACACATTTTCAAAATGGCAAGTTTTCGCTCAAACAATAGAATTTTGTATGATTTTTAGGTTTGGCTTAGGCTTAGAAAAAAAAATAAGGTTTTTATTCTTTAATACAAACAGCACACTATTAAATAAAAATTTACTGAGATAAAGTTTTGCTTACTTTTTAGGTTTCACTTAGGCCTATGTTTGCATTTTTTCATTAAATAAAAGTTTATCATGATAAAATTTAGCTTGATTTTTAGGTTTTGCTTGGGCTTAGGAAAAAAAATTATTGATGCTTTATTCAAGTCAAAAAATATTGGAAACTTGTTTTTTTTTAAAATATGTTTACAAAAATGCATCCAAAAGACGAGTTTTCCAAAGACGAGATGTTTAAAAGATGAGCTTTCCGAAGAGGAGTTGTGAAAGACAAAATTTCCAGGAACCGGTCTGAGCTTAACGTTGTTTGTGTATGCCAGTCTGTTGACGTGAGGAGTGAGTCTGAGACTAAGGAGATATCAGGAGATGTCGGGTTTCTATTAGATGAGATGTGTGTTAGGTGTTCTTGTTTAGTGATGCCATATTCGAGTTGTTTACGATGTTTGCAATGTCGTCTCTTCTGACATCTGTGAGGCTTGAGTGTCGGAGGCCATGGTGTGCGTTAATATCTCCTAATAGAATGCTATTCTGATTTTTGAGAAGATGGTTGATGTTTGGTTGGTGGTTGGAATTGCAAAACTGGATGGAGGAATGTAAATGTTGAAGATCAAAAAATTGTAGTTGTTGAGAAAAATTTGTAGGCCAAGGATTTCTGCATGGGAGTCATTTTGTTGTATATCCAAAGTTTTGAAGTTGATGGAGTGATGAATGAAAAAGAGCAGACCGCCTCCATTGGAATCCCAATCTTTTCTGACTGTTTGTTGAGTAATTTGCGATTTTGGGATCTTCAAATTTACTAGAAAGTTTAGACTTTAAAATAGCAGCAATAAGAATGTTGTTTTTGACAAAGAAGTTTGTGAGCTCTTGTATTTTGTTGGAAATTTAGTAGTTGTCTGTGGTTGAGTAACTGAAGTGCATCTGTTGCAGAGAAAATTTTGGTTATGGTTTTTTAAACTGTTTAGATTGGAGCATTTGAAGTGCAGCCAGTTTTTACATTTATTGCATTGGACAATATTATAATTAACGTTTTTGCTGCAATGCGCAAACAGAAATAGTTTTTGGCGGGCCGAGGTTGGGATGAATGTCCCTGAACATCGCCATCAGTAATTGCAGCAGCCAAGATGGCGACCGCTTAGCAGGAAAGAATAGGTGCAGTCAGGCACAAAGAGGAGTCCTCTGTGCTCCGGAAAAGATTGAACGGTTGGCCTTCCCTTCCTGGATGAATCCATTTTGGTCCGGGTAGAGTCGCTTCGCTGCATAGAAGCTCTGTTGTTGACTCCGTCAGCTATAATCAGGATTTTTGGGGGATATACGTATAACTCCCTTCCCAACCCCCCTGCCCATAGCTCATCTATGCCACTTTTTGTTAAGTGAATTTCTCAAACCGATTTTTTTGACGCGCATTTTATGATATACCTAAAAAACTTTTGGGACACGTGTACCAATTACTAATTTTACCAATCAAAAAGTAAAATATGCATGTGAAACATTTTTATATCCCAAATCGGATACGTTGACATCATTTTTAAGGTTATTTTTTGATTGAAGTTTTCTTACCTTCTGTAAAAGGTTATGAGCCTATTTAAGCAAAAAATTGCCTATTTTTGTTATGTGCAATTTGTGTTAAGAAAAAAATTTTGTTAAGCAACAAAATAAATTAAAAACTACATTTTTACATTGCTAAAAGTCTGAAGAATCTAAAACTATCTAAAAAATAAAGAAAATTGATGGTCACATGAACCACCAAAAACATGGACAACAATTTTTTTATTTGGCTTTAAAAGCTAAATTAAGCTTAGTTTTGCTAATAGTAGGTATTCTAAGCCTAAGCGAAACCTACAAATCGAACTAACTTGTATTTTGACATATTTTTATTTAATTATGTGTTTCTAACAAATGTTTATTTTTTTCAAAAGTGAAATTTAGCTCATTTTTAACTGGTTGTAATACAAAAACGGTAGACACTAGATTTAGACTAGATTAAAACGGCAAATTTTGAACAACATTTTGATTTTGAGCCGCTATACTTTGGGCAATCCAAAAAATATACTTAATATAAGGTATTTTAAAGCTAAATAATAGTTTTTCCTTAACAACAAATTGTACATACAAAAAATAGGCAATTTTCGAACTTAAATAGGCTCGTATAACTTTTTACAAAAGACTTCAGTCGAAAAAATAACCTCAAAAATGATGCCTACGTGTCTGATTTAGGGTATAAAACTGTTTTGTATGCGTATTTTACTTTTTGATCGGTCAAATCAATAATTGGTACACGTATGGGACTTGTACCCACCCACCCTTCTTCAAATTGTAGTACACGTGTAATACTCAGACTTGTGCCCGGTCTAATGCCCTTTTCCGTTTTTTAGCAGAATTTGCAATCCCCTCCCATCAAAAAATGAAAACGTACCCAAAAATTAGGGCGCCATTTTTGACCTGTTATGACACCATCACCGCAAAAAATTTGAAGTTTTAGCCAATTTCAATTTAATTTAAAGCCATTTTTATTTTTACTTAAATTAAGCTTTTTTGTCACTTTTTTCGTTTTTTTCTTAGTTTCTCTTTTTCTCCAGCTTGCTCCCCCCGTTTTGTTTATTACCCAAACCAGCCCCCGTTTCAAAAAAGTTTTCCCCGTGCGCCTGCAACCTCGGTTTTATTTTTTTTTTTATTTTTTTTATTTTTTTTGTGTTTGTTTTTTTTTTTTTTTTTTTTTTTTTTTTTTTTTTTTGTTTTGGGGTGTTTTTTTTTTTTTTTTTTTTTTTTTTTTTTTTTTTTTTTTTTTTTTTTTTTTTCTCTTTTCTTTTTTTTTTTTTTTTTTTTTTTTTCTTTTTCTTTTTTTCTTTTTATCTTCTTTTTTCATTTTTTTTTTTTATTTTCTTTTTCTTTTTTTTTCCTTTTCCTTCGTCTTCGGAATTAGGCCCGGGTGGGCTCCTCCAATAAAACTTGTGTTTTGCAGGGGGAGTAAACCAGGTCTGTCTCTGCGAGCTTGTAATCTTTCTAAACCTAGGTAATCGTATGTATACCAAGGGACAACTTGTTAATAGTGGTTTGTGTTTTGTTTTTGTGGTTGTGTGGTTGGTTGGGGGGTTGATTCCTTAAACAAAAGAGCCAGAAAAAAAAGCCCACGAGTGTGTGACGCGAGTGGGCTGGTTTTTTTTTTTGCGTGTTTGGTTTTTTTGTGTGGTGAGATGGGCTCTTTTCTTTTTCTTTCTTTTTGATTCTCTAGTTTGTTTTTTTTTTGGTTTTTTTTGTTTTTTTCTTGTTTTGTTGTTTGGTTGTGCTGACGGCTCTCTTTTGGGGTACTCGGGGTTCTTGGGTTCTGGGTGTGGGGGCGGTTTGTCCCAAAAATTAAGTAGGTAATATTATTAAAGTGAGTTTACTTCTCCATATGTTCCTCCTCCTACTCTTTGAACTAAATCATATTCCTCAGTAGGATTAGATCTTCGAATAAGGTCAGGATTTAATGAAGATGTCATTATTTAAATGGAATTGAATGATTTCTACAACATTGACAAACTTTGAATTGCCGTCAAAATCCAAATCGATCAGATTTTAAAATTTAAATCGATCAGGGATAAATTGAATTGAAATTGAAGACGGGTTATCTACGACGACATCATTTATCAGCAAAATAATACAACATTTTCGATTTATTATTTGCATACTTTAATTTATTACATAACTTTTAATTGTGTGTTTCTCGCTGAAATTCGAGTAATTTTAATTTTTCGTTTATTTAAATATTTAGTTAGTCCATCATGACAAAAAATGTGTTTATGATTCACGCTATGGTCCACCATTTACATGGATATGTTATTGTTGAAACTGCGTTAAAGGTGCGGTATGACGGAGTTAAACTATCTGTTTTCGATTTTGATGATTTTTTTAAAAACCTTACCCCTGCTCCCAATAGCCCACGAATTTTTTTTATTAAAATATCTCCAGTAGTTTACGTGATATGACCTTGGACAAACCTAATCCCAATTTTGGCGGTACATTTATTGGTGTCCGGAAGAAATACATTCTGCATAATAAAATAATCTCTTTTGCAATAATAACTTTTGCAAAGATACATTCCAGTAAATATCTTCTGAAAAAATAACTTCTCGCCGTGCATCGCAGATAATATTATGCTGGAAGGTATTTTTTTCGCCCTTCTAACGCTGAACGTTGCATCAATAAACCAACAAGTGAGACGCGCAGTGGATTGGAAATGAACAAATCCTATAATTTAAAACCTTGTGTACACACTATTGATAACAAAAATATTAACATTTTTTAAAAGAAGCATGATTTAATAATGTATCATAATACAATTTAGCTTGATTTTTAGGTTTTGCTTAAGGTTAGGAAAAATAAATTTAATTAAAACAATGTTTTAAATAATTTTTAGAGCATTTTAGATTAGACTGACTAAGAATGTTTTATGCTGAGTTTTTAAAACCAAAGTTTGGCACAGTGGAATAAAAATAAACAAATCGTATTATTTAAAACGTTACAACATTTTTATGATAACAAAAATCGGATTTTTTTAAGAAAACATTATTTAAAAAATCAATCTCAATGCAATTTAGCTTGATTTCAAGGTTTTGATTAAGCCAAGGAAAAATAAATTTAGTTAAAACTAAAATTTAATTTGCTTTTAAAACCTTTTACACGAGTATGATTTTATACTTTGAGTTTTTAAAAGCATTAAGTTTTTAATTTGTCCATAAGCGAGTAATTTTACTTTTAGAATTAAACGAACAGCGTACTATTTAATTAAGCAATCTATTTTGATAAAATTAATAGTGTATTTATTTATATTTAAAGCGTAGTGCAGTAATTTAGCACAATTCAACATCGATCCTTTTTGGAAATTTGTAAAAAAAACTTCAAAATGATGAATTAACGCCGTCAAACACTCGAACACGCTGATTTTTAAGTGTAAGACTTTATTTAAACATTTTTTTTGGAAATATTCAGATTAAATTAAATGAAATATTTTATAACTTTGTTTTTGGTTTGTAAAATCGCATAGTTGGCAATCTTTTGAATTATAAGATTGTTTTATTTTAATTTCGCAGCGCTTCTCACTCGTCGGTTTATTTCTTGAAGGGCGGAGAAAAATACCTTCCAGCATAATATCTTCCGCGACGCACGGCGAGAAGTATTTTTTCCGAAGATATTTTACTGGAATGTATTTTTGCAAAAGTTATTATTGCAGAAGTGATTCTTTCCGAAGATATTATGCCGAATGTATTTTTTCCTAGCGCCCATTTATTACCCAAAAAAATATATCGTGTGGGCAGAAACCAGTACACTATGTATCATTTTCACTATTTTCTTTAGTAAAAATGATCTAATAAAGCATTCTCAACAACCTTATTAAACAGATAATTCCTCACAAAGATAAAAAGACCAAAAATGTAATTATTTTAAAAACAAAAAGTTCGAACACCTTCCGTTTTCATCCTTATAACTTCAAAAATAGGCAACAGTTTATATGCTTTAAAAAAGATTTTTAATGCTATTAAAACATATTTGATTGTTTGTTTAAACGCAAATGCCGCTGAAGCAGCAAATCAAAAAAAAATTTTTTTAAACGCACTTGGAATTTTATTTTAAATAATGTACCATGTTCCAAATAGCACTACATTTTTACTAATGTTCAAAACTGCGAGTTTTAACTAATATTAACCAACAATAAACAATCTTTGGGTACCCAACAAAAAGCGGTGCGGAGTCAAGGTTTTTGTTTTTGATTTTCATAATTTTTGGTGAAAACCTTACCCCTGCCCCCAATAGCCCACGAAAATTTTTTCAACAAAATATCTCCAGTGGTTCAGGAGTTATGACCCCCTAAAATGGCGTTTTTTGACAATTCTGTTTGTGACAGATTGCTTAATGGGTATAACTATTTACGTCAGAAATGATGCACTCAAAGAAAGCGGCTACTTTCTACTTTAATTTTGTACCTTGATCGTTAAGATTGGTGCAATATTTTTTGAAATATTGCGTTTCCCGTACAAAAAACCCGCAGTTTTTTCGTTAAAAACACCTAAACGACGGCAGTGATTTTGGGAAGTTTGCATAACCTTTCTTTCCATCATTTCGTGTTTTTAGCAAAAAATCGATGGTTTTTTGTACAAAAAACGTAATATCCGGTTAAATACTGTACCAATCCTAACGATCAAGGTATCAAATTAAATTAGAAAATAGCCGCTTTCTTTGAGTGCATAATTTGTAACGTAAATCTTTATACTTATTGAGCAATTTGTCACGTACAGAATTGTCAAAAAACGCCATTTTGGGGGGTCATAACTTCTGAACCACTGGAGATATTTTGGCGAAAACGTTTTTGTGGGCTATTGGGGGCAGGGATAATGTTTATCCAAAAAACTATCAAAATCAAAGACAAAAAGTTTGACTCCGCATTACACCTTTAAGGTGGAACAATGTAATTAGGATACCCTGTCGGTTTTTGTATAAAACTCGTGCCAAATGTGACGGCCAGAAGCAAACTAGGGTATCTGACTTAATTTCGGCCAGGCCCTAATTTCGGCCACCAATTTAGGATGTTAGAAAATTAGCTTATTTTTGAAACACAAAAAAACTAGCACAAAAGTAACTGGATGGATGTTGAATAAAGTGTTTTTGCAAAAGATTTTTATTTGTGTTATTCTGCATTATCAACATTTTTGTACAAAAAGTGAATTTTTTTGTGATTTTCTGGATTTTTGCTTTGTGTTTAAACTGCATCAAATTTAAAACGAAGCAATATAAAACTTTAAAATAAATTCTATTTAAAACTCAATTTTGGTAATTTTCATGTTTTGATATATCTTCAAAATCACTCTGCAATGCGTTTAACTAACTGTGCATTATAAGATAAGATAAGATAAAAAGCCTTTATTTTACTTCAAATACATTACAATAAAATTTGAAAGAAATAGGTAAACATGTAATGGACAAGATTATCAATCAGTCAGTCATAACGGAAAAAACATTACATGAAACAAAATTTTCACAAAGCCTAAAGCAGAATATGCTCGGTTTTAAGCCACAT
>JASAMX010030538.1:0-12911 GCA_030248175.1 Microlaimidae sp. YZB2_3 | reverse complement strand
TTGTATGTGGTCTTTACTCGTTCAGTTACGTATTATTGTCAACGGCGTTTTTTATGTTATTGATTTCAAAAAATAACATTAATTGATAGTGAGTATTATTTAGTTGTTTTTCAAAGATAAAATAATACATTTGCGTTAGTTCGTTTTGTTTGAGTATATAAAAAATATGCCAAAATTAAATAAACTGAATATTTTTTTTAGAAAATTAATTTTTATCTCGAAATAAAAGCTTTTTTAAGTTTATCAATTTTTAAAACAAAGTATAGCAAAAAAAGACATGAAATAGTTTAATTTCTTTATTGATTCATTATTTACCTTCAGTTTTTACTTTTAAAAAATGAAGGTATATATTAAAACATATATATAGACAAAAAAATTTAAATAAAAAGAAATAAAATCTCGAATATGTGTACCCAAAATTCTTTAGTTTTTTTAAAATTTAAAATTCAATATAAAAACGAAAAACCTTTTTCATATTCAGCAGTTAATTAGACATTAAACAGGTTTAAAGTTGTTTTTTGTTTGTTTTGGTTGATTTTTAGGTTTTGCTTAGGCTTAAGAAAAAAGTTTTTTTTGTCTTTAATAAGGGGTCTGTTTCATAAAAAACCTTTGTAAATTCTTATTTTACAAATCTCCGCCTATTTTTTGTAAAATACATGATAAAGGTTTTTCGACTGGCAATCTAGGGAAGCATCTCCGCGCACTGTTCTGCGCTGATTGGTCGCAGTCACGTCATTTCATCTCTGCTGACCGATTAATATTTGCCATGTCGTATATCCTCTATCATGTAATGTACAAAAAATAGGCGGAGATTTGTAAAATGAAAATTTACAAACGTCTTTATGAAATAGGCCCCAGGAAGTGATTTTTTTTCGAAGATATGCCGAATTTATTTTTTCGGGCGTCACCAAAATTTTCCTTCGAGTTCTACTTTTTTCATATGTTGCTTAATTTTTTAAACGGTTAATAATTTGAATTTAGGCTTTCTGCTTGCTTACGCTTGTTTAGGGTTCACATTTCAGCTTTATACGATCAAAATTTTTACATTAGGTAAAACATTGAAAATGTGTTTATTTAAAAAAGGCAGGTTTTTTAAACACTCGAGACATCTCAAACGTCTAGCTTTTGTGGGACCTTTCTAGCAAAAATTCGCTTTTTTATGCAAGTTTTTTGATTTTATACACATTTTTAGTTTTCTTGCAGGGGAACTGCGACTTATTTTACACTCAATATTGCTTTATTCGCTCTGCAATTAGTTTATCATTGTTGGGCTGATTGCACAACATAAAATAAACACAAAGTAAAGCAAAAAATATCCTATTTAAATTTGTAAAAATTGCCTATTTCACCTTTAGCATGTATTTTTTTATTTTATTGAAATATGAATTTACTAACGGTTTAAAACCAATATAGCTGGTTTGTTTTTTATATTATGCAGCCAAAGTCGTAGTGCTAAATTAATCGCAGTGTGTATAAAGCAGTATAGCGTACAAAAAATCGTAGTCCCCACTGGAAAAAACTAACTAACTGTGTTAAAGATCACAGAGCCGGAAAACTAGAAGAAATTGGCGGATTTTTGCTAAAAACGTCACATAAACGTTTGTAAATAATACTTTTCCAGCAAAAATTTTGATTAAAAACTTAGTGTACAGTGGGAAATTTTATTATAGATTAATATATTTATAGATAAAGTTATTATAGATTTTTTATATTAGTAAATTGTCCAAGTTCACCATGTTTTTCTTTGATACATACACCCAAAACGGCCATACAATCTTCTAAATTAATTAATTTTTGAGTACAAATGTTATAATTTATAAGAATTAAAGGGTACCCTTAAAATTTTTATAGGGTACGCGTAAGTCAAAACCTTTTCATTTGAAAGGAAATTGTTCAGTGTTAAAGACCTTCACAGAGTTGTGACCTTATAGAATCATTTTTAGCCAATTAGGATTGGGAAAAAAATGGAGATTTTTGATTCATCTGAGATCCAATTTTTTCCAAGCGCTAATTGGGTAAAAGTGATTCTAAAAGCTCCTCCCACAACCATTCCCACAGAGCAAAACATAATATGACGTGATCACAAACACTATATGACATTTTAGGGTCCTTAAAATCCTGAAATATACGGGGTCTTCAGATCCACAAGCAGGAAACTTGGAGCTATTAAAATTTTTTGGGAACTTGGAGCCGCGAACAATAAGAATTTGATCCTTTAGGAAAAATTGGTTTTGGTTTAGATTTAATTTTCGCTTAGGCTTAGGTAAACGTTTTGGCGATTTTTAATTTAAGCTTTAAGTTCCCGATTTATGGCTAAATATGTTCCCCACTTACGGCTCCAAGTTCTCCAATTTTTTTGTTCATCCAAGTTCCAGCTCTGAGTTCTTAAGGCTTCATAAACCACAATTCATAAAGAGACATAAATAAACGACATTTGGCATGATTTATACTTTTGTGTAATATATAAATAAATTAAAGGGTTTTATGGGAGATACAAAGGTAAAAGGTCATTTGGCAGTTTTTACTGAAAATGATCAATTTTCATCAATAGGAAATAAATTACTTTCTTTTCTCAATAATGCAAGTTATTGTTTTTCTTTTTAACTTGTTGGCTAAATTCAAATATTGAATTCAAAAATCACGAATTAAATTAAAACTACACAAATTGAAAAATATTTTAGTATTAGTGTAAATCACTTTTTTAGTACCATGAATGTTAATTATTAGTCAGTGCCATAGGGTCAGTCAGTGCCATATTTCCCATAGGGTTGGGAGAAATGAAATGTGTAGGCATCTTGATGACCACTGGACGTTTTTTACAGGTGAGCAAAATCCAATAATTTCAGTCAGGTTTGTGTTTTACTCTGTTGGATTGGTGGTGCCTAACAATCTATATTGATAGAAAGGGATACCCAATGAGTTTTTGTCTTTCCATCACAGTAGAAATTAGCTAGATGGCTATAAATAGGTGGAGTTGGCAACGGAGGTGATTTGTCGCTCAAATGATTGGTCAAAGCTTAAGCTGGCAAGCCCAAGTTGGCTTCTTCTGCAGGACTTGATGGGTCTGGTCCACTAACGGACGTGGTTTGGCTTTGATTACTCTCCCTTTCCACTCGTTACCGCTTGTACTCTTCAGTTTTCATCTTTTGTTTCTGATAGGTTCTATATTATTGGGTATATACCGCTTCCAATGATGGGCCAGGGTAGGCCTGCCCTTGTGCTGTAGGTTGTGATTCCAGTTTAATTTCCTCTTTTGAGTTTAATTTTCAACCTCTATAGCTGGCGGTTGGCGTTGTGCGTTGACCTTCTAGGGAGGGATCACTTCTTCCTTATCCAAAGAAGTGAAGTTTGTATGATGCATTACTCCAGGGAAGTGAGGCGGTTTCAAGGAGACGATCCATTGTTAAGCTGGGTGTATAAATCACCTTTTTGTATTCATACAACTCCCACGCAGAGAAAATGTAATGTCTAGGTCTTCTAATTCTGTTGGGATCGTCGCTGTCTTGGTCCAGAGTATCAATAGGTATGATCCTTTGTCCTCTTGGTGGTCGGCACCTTTGACTGTTAAACTGAGGTTGCCCTTTACATTGTATAGTTTGAAAGTTGGGGTCAGATTTGGAATCTCTGATTTGACAAAATAAAATTTCATTGACAAGGGCATACTGTTCATCTGAATTTAAAAAATCGATTTGTTGATATTGTTGCTTCAAATGCTCATATTGTTGTCGTACCAATTGCAAATGACTCGTCCACTTTTTGTCCATTCATTGGAATCACCACTTTTTGAGGTTCCTCCACAACCATTACCTTGATTATTTGAATTTCCACTATTATTATTGTTATTTTGGTAGGGCTTTTTCCAATTATTGTTGCCATTATTGTATAACCTTCCACGATTATTGTTATATACTCCCCGTCAGTTGCCTTGGTAGTTATTTCTACCTCTGCTGTCAGACAAAAATTTCTGCATAGTTGTGGTTTCAATCTTAGATTTTTTAGTAGTTTCAGTAACTCAGTTTTAGATTTAACTTGTTTCTCCACTGTCAAAGATGGAGTATTAGGAACGAGAATTACAGCGAGAGTGGTTTTCTTAGCCTTCACTACATCTTCCGCTCCGCTGGCATATTTTAAGGCGTCGTCATATGTCTAAAGTTGGTCCCACAATTATAATTCTTCCTTAATCTTTGGGATTAAACCATTCCAAAAATAGCGAATGCAATTATCTTTGCGGTGTTTTTCACTATACCCATCCTGCTCTTGGAACGCTACTAGTACCAATTCTGCTACCAGTGTAGCATATGCTTCCGCCAATTTATTAGTTGCCAGGGCACACCAGTGTAGCTGGTTGGCTACTGATCCCGTTACATTGTCCAATTTTTTAGTTAACTCTTTGATTATATATTGGTAGTCATTCTTTTTATTGATGGGGATGGAATTAAGGAAGGTCTTTGCGCTTCCTTCAAAGAGCATGAGCATCTGGCCCATTTGCTTTCTGGGGTTCCCAAATAGTAAAATACATTTTCCAATTCTGTAACCCAGGTACTAAATGGATTGTCAAAATTTTTTCAATGTATTTTGGATGCTGGATTGAAAAAATTTTAGTAAGGTCCGTGTAGTACTGGAATTGTCTTTGTGTGGATGGTCCCAATTGATTCAGCGACCCAGATTCTGGGTTAGGGGTATTTTTAGGTAGTCCAGCTGATTCCGATTTAGCTGTCACATCTACCTTATTTTCAGGTTTAGTGGGTAACAGAAGGGCTTTCAGAGCTAATACTCCAGAAATTTCTTCATCTGGACCAAAATCTATCAATGTCCTCTCTACTGGGGGTCGCAATGGGTTGGTTTTTTGGCATTTTTTTCACTTTGGTGGCTTGTGTCTTTTCTAAAATTGTGTCCACCCACTTTAAAATACATTCAGTCATTGCCATCATGTGTGTCCTTTGCCAGTGGCCAGGGTTTCCATCAACCCTGGTGTGGTCCGTCCGGCACGCTTCTTGCCTTGCTCACCCCCTCTTCCCACTCCCAGAAGAGCTCAGCAACTGCTATGGGGTTTGCCCAAAGGTCCTCTGGTCCCAAGGTCGTGTTTATGTTTATGCATGAGAAAAGATGTTGTGTTGTGTGTATTTGTGTTTTGCATAGCGGGCAGTTTGGTGATGTGTGTTGTGTAGGATTTATTTTGTGTAGGTAGGAGTAGAGGAAAGGAGATTTCCCCACCCTGAGTTGGGCGAGAGTTCTCCTGACCTCGCGAGGAAGATTTTCTTCCTCATTGCTTATTGCTGGTGCTTTTGTTTGTAGTATTGGATTTATTGGAGTATTGTTGATGTGGTTTGTGACTGTGTTTGTGTGGATTTGTTGTTTTAGTGCTTTGTAGGTTTTGTTGTGTATGTCTGTTGGAATGTTTGTTGTGTAGTTGTTGTGGTAAAAAATTGTTTGTTTTTTGAGCCTCCTGGGTGCAGGTTGTTGTGTTAAATAGTTGAGTGGATTGTTTGTGTACATGGCAGCCAATTTTGCTTGTTTTGCATGGAGTTGAATGTGTGTTGCTATTGGGAGGACTTTAGCCTCTGTGGGGATGATGTTTATGTTTGTGTCTGTGGTGTACCCTGAGAGCTGTGTTTTGTATTGTTTGTAATTTGTTAATTTGTGTGTGTGATGTTGTGGGGCCCCAGATTGTGCTAGCATACTCAATTATTGGTCGAGTGATGGCCTTGTATGTGTGTGTGAGCGTTTCTTTTGGTTTGCCCCATGATGTTGCTGTAAGTGCATTTATGATTTTGAGTGTTTTGAGAGCTTTGTTGTGTGTATTTGCAATGTGTGTGTTGAATGTAAGCTTGGGGTAGAACGTGACCCCAAGATTTTTGGGTTTTTGGTTGTAATGAGTGTTGTGTTGATTATTTGTAGTGATAATTGTGTGTTGTACTCTGCAGGGTCTGGTGTGAATAGTATGGATCTTGTTTTGCTTGCATTTAATGTGAGTTGGTTGTTGTCTGTCCATGTTTGTATTGCGTGTAAGTATGGTTGTATTTGTTATTGTGCTATGTTGTGGTTTGGGTGTGATGCATATGGGTGTTGTGTTTGGGTGTGATGCATATGGGTGTTGTATGTGTTTGGATCCTTGTGGGACTCCTGTTTTTATGAGTTTTTGTTTTGATTTGTGATTGTTGTATGTGGTGTATGCTTTGCGGCCTTTGATGTAATTGTTTATGAATTTTGTAACTGTTGTTGGTATTTGTGTTTGTGCTAGTTTGTGTATGAGTTTGTGGTGATTGACAGTGTCAAAAGCTTTGGACATGTCCAGAGCTACAACAACTGTGCGGTGTGGTGGTTTTGGTTTGTTAAAACCTGCTGCTATGTGGGTGTAAAGTGTTTGTAGAGCTGTGTATGTAGAGTGTTGTTTTTTGAAGCCGTTTTGGTTTGTTGTGTTTGGTATGTTGCTTGTGATGTATGGCAGTATGATTTTTTCGCAAGTTTTTGCGAGTGGGGATATGAGTGAGATGGGTCTGAATGATTGGCTGTTGTTGATGTTTTTGTTTGGTTTAGGAATTGGGATGTAGTTGGAAAGTTTCCAACTGTGCGGTATTGTGTTTGTGTTTATTATGTTAGTGTAGAGCTTTGTGAGGTATTGTATTGCTTTGTTGCCCAAGTGTTTGATGTGCTGTATGTTTGTGTTGTCAGGCCCAACTGCGTTGTTTGTTTTGCTGTGTTGTATGGCTGTGATTGTTTGCTGTACTGTTAGTGTGATGGGTGTGTGTTTTAGTTGTTTAATTGCGCGTGTGATTTTGCGGTATGTTTTGTTTGTTTTGTGGGTTGTGGGTTGAGTAAACTGTTTGTTGAAGTGTTTTGCTATGCTGTATGGGCGAGTAATTGTTTTTGTGTTGAAAGTGATTGCCCTGTTTTTGTCTGTGTGTTGTTTTTTGTTGTTGAGTTGTGCTATTGTGTTGTATAGTTTGTAAGAGTTGTGTTTGTGGGTAAAGTGTTTTGTGATGTGTTGCTGCCAGATGTTTGCTTTATGTTCTGCTATTTGTTTTTGTATTTGTTTGTTTAGCTGTTGTATGTTTGGATGTTTGGATGTTTGGAGTCTGTTTGTCTGAGTGCGTTGCGTTTTTGTGTTAGTTGTAGGATATGTTTTGGTAGTGGCCTGTTTGTGTGCTTAATGTGGCCTTTGGGAATTTATGCTTTGTCTGCTTGAATAATGAGTTTTTAATAATCATTGCCATCATCATCTTTGTCATCATCTTGGTCATAGCTAGGGACAGATCCGGCGTCGCAAAATAGATCTTCCCCCTATTTTTCTTCCCCCCGGAAGATTTATTCTAGTGTGCTCTAGAATAGATCTTCCCCCCGGAAGATTTATTCTGGTGCGCTCTTGAATAAATATTCCTCCCAGAAGATTTATTCTGATTTACACCAGAATAGATCTTCCCCTCTCAGAATAGTTATTCCCTCCCAAAGATCTATTCTGGTTTAAACACCAGAATAAATCTTCCCCCCTCAAAATTTGCATAAATTTAAAACAATATACGCGAGATTTTGTTTGGGCAGATTTTAAAAACATCATTTTTAACACAGAATGTTATAATGTTACCTTTAGAAAAAAAGAGTTTGTTTTTGTAATTTTACTAAAAATATACTTTAACTTTAACTATTATTAATTCCAAAAACAGTTGAGCATTTACATTAATAATCAAGTATTGATTAGTTGGTTTTCGGAGATAAAAAGAATACATGTGAATTAGTTTGTTTTGTTTGAGTATATAAAAAAATGCCATAGTTAAATAAACTGAATATTTTTTTAGAAAATTAATATCCCAAAATAAAGACTTTTTCTTTTAAGTTTATCGATTTTTAAAACAAAGTATGACAAAAAAAGACATGAAAAAGTGACACCAGTTTTCTCAAAGAGTATTTGATATTGTTTACCTTTAGTTTTTGTTTTAAACATAAATATAAATCTTCGAATATGTGTACCCATAGGTTTTTAGTTTTTTTTTGAATTTCAAATTCAATATGAAGACAAAAAAACCTTTACATTCGCAGTTAATTCGACATTAAACAGGTTTAAAGTTTTTTTTGGTTGTTTAGGTGAATTTTTAGGTTTTTTTAGGCTTAGGAAAAACGTTTTTTATCTTTAATCAGGAAGTTTTTTGGACATGTTTTTGTGATTTTGTGGGTTTTATTTTTAAAAAAACCTTAAGTTGTTTATGAAGCTGGTGTTTTTAAATTTACCAACACTCGGAAGTCAAAAGCCAAATCCTTCCAAAAAAATTGACAGATACGCTATTTTTAATTTTACTCAGAAAGGTAATGTTTCATTTGTTAGTGTAGTACTTTTGTATGAAAACTCAATTCGGTTTCCACCAAATTCATTGAGGTAAATCGTTGGAGCCCTCCAACTGGAAGGAGCTCTGGTTAAATTTTGCCTTTCATTCTTGTGATAAGTTTGGCTCCTACTGATAAAGTATGTTAACTCAGATTGGGCTAACTTAATCTGTGAAT
The DNA here is from genome assembly GCA_030248175.1 of Microlaimidae sp. YZB2_3. Classification (NCBI taxonomy): domain Eukaryota; kingdom Metazoa; phylum Nematoda; class Chromadorea; order Desmodorida; family Microlaimidae; species Microlaimidae sp. YZB2_3. The sequence goes on along the minus strand of JASAMX010030538.1, from coordinate 4,418 downwards.
TATCACTAAAGCCCTTTTTGTAAACGTTTATTTTTGCGATTAATAATATTAATAGGAAAAAAATGCTGATCATCAACCGAAGTTTCCGTGTCAAATATAATATTTTCATAAAACATTAAAAATCTCAGAACAAAAATTTACACACTTAATTTTTTTTCGATTTTCACCTTAATAATTATATTGTTTCAAAAAACTAATTGCTGGCAGTTGGACAGGATTTAAAAAAATTACACATTCTAATAATTAATAATAACTGACAGATCTTTTGTTACATGTATACATTATAAAACATCTCTAAATGCACAAGTTATTTGCCTTGCGGAATATACAAGTTACCAAGAGTTTTGGCGGCAAAGATCCAATTGGATCTTTGCCGCCAAAACTTTCGCCATAATTCCCGCTATAGTCATTTCCACAAGCAAAACAGAAACGGCAGAAAAGATCTCCAAATAAATAAAATAACTCGATTTTTGAAATGATATATTTCAAATTTATAAGACATTTTTGTAAATTTTAAAGTTAGAAAAATAAACTATGGATTAATTAAAACTGATTTTATTCTAAAATATTTTACTCAAACGCCTCAGTTCCTAAATGGCGGCAGTTTGGCGGCGATTTGGCGGCTATTTGGCGGCAGTTTGGCGGCAGATTTGGCGGCGCACATCCAACACGTATTTCAGCTTTATAAAATCGAAGTTCTTACTTTCAAAAGGTGTTTATTTAAAAACATTCAAAAGGTGTTTATTTAAAAGAGGCAGGTTTTTTTAATACTCCGGAAATCTGAAATGTTTAAATAGAATAAAATATATTTTTTTAGTGTTTAGCACCAATTTTTTGATCTGAAACCTCGAGTAATTTTTATGAATTTTTTGATTACAAGAAAAAAAAAACAAAATGACGTAAAAAATAAAAAAAAATAAATGTTGTTTTTAATATGCAAATATACTTGTTATCTTATTGATAACAAGGAGAAGATTTATTCTAAAGTGAACACCAGAATAAATCTTCCCCTTTATGTTAGAAATTTTATGCAAATTTTTGCTGCATGCTTCAACACAGTGGGAATAAATATTCTGAGGGGGGAAGATCTGTTCTGGCGTAAACCAGAATAAATCTTCCAGGGGGGGAAGATCTATTCTATGTATTGGGGGAAGATCTATTCTACAACACCGGCGCTGCAGACGCATGCAAAGTTACCTTGCCAGCGTCTGGCGCCAGGGGTGGGGGATTGTGGCCGTGACTTGGGGGGCGGCAATTTTTGTGGCCCAATTGGGGCCAAAAATTACCAATCTACACCGCACTAAGGGGGCCAGTTAGCGGGTCTGCTTGACAGCTACTGGTGAAGAGTAAACGAATTGCTGTGCCCCTGTCTGGCTTTTGGTCTGTGTACTTGTTCAAGGGTAAGGGCGTCAAAATTGGTACTCCTAGTTGCTATATTCTGTTTGACTTCTTTGTCAGAATAATAACTTCTCAGAGGTTTAGCCAGTTGGGTTTGTTGTCTTGATGGCCGATTTTGGCGTCTTCCTTTGCCTTGTTGATTTTGGGGTCCTTGTCGACGTTGATCACGATTTTGTGCCCTTTGATCTCTCTCTTGTCTTTGTTGTTTGCAGCATTGGGTGGTATTTTCAAACATTTCTTCTTCTGAGAAACCGTCATTTTTTCTTTCATCAATGTTGGAAAATTTGTGATCCAGTATGGCATCGCCATTTAATTGTTGTCTCCCTTGGTGGAAAAAATCTGCCCCAGTTGCAGGGCCGGTATCACCTCCACCAGAAGCGTCAGGCTGGGACGGCCCTTCCTGGCGCTTCTCCTGTTTGTGACTTACCTGTTTGACAATTTGAACATTTATGTTCTCAGATGGATTTTGAGGTTGCCCTATATGTTGGCGACGGTCCCCAGGCTGCAGTGATTCAACCATAATAATAATAATCATATTTTTTTAATAATAATAAGAAGCGGGGTAACCCTATAGATTGAGGCTTTGCGCACTTGCCCTCAAAGGGGGGGGGGTTTGCCGGGATTACCTATGGGCTTTGCTTAACTCTATTTAGCCGGCGCATATTACACAGTAATCCTACGGCAAAAGCCTTTTTATTTATTATGCCAACTTTTAAAAAAAGTATGGAGCCTTATTTTCTCCACTTTAGATGCTCGACTGACCAGTGATAGCTATCAGCGGCTACTGAGAACGAGGCTTATGATTGCAATCAAGGGATATTGATATGGGTCCAGTTATCAGTCCAGTTTGTAGCGCCAAAGCCGGTATTGTGCGCGTCTACAATAGGTCAGTCAAACGCCCCCTGAAGAGAACAAGACTCTCGCGGCTGAAATAAATGAATAAAAATTCACTTACGTTTTGTCTGGGAAACAGGGGGGAGAACAAGTTTGGGGGAAAATTGCTAATGGTCTTTTAGTTGTGGACGGAATGGTCGCAAGGGCAAAGCGGCCAACAGAGGCAGGTCAGAATTTATAAAAGATGAATAGCTAGAATTATGCATGTTTGATTATATAATGGTGACACTAATTTAATAAAAATTGTTATTTATTATGGTTGCAAGTTTTACAAATATTTATAAGTAATTGCGCTTATTTTACAAAATATAACAAGAACAATTTTTAAACAAACTTTTATTATTTTTTAAAGTAAACTATAACGCAAATAAAGTAAAAGGCAAAGTGACCATAGCAATTGATTCAAATAAAAAATCAAAAAGAGGACAAGGAACTTTAGAGGTTCTCTTCTCATGCGCTAATTTTTAAGAAAAGGAAGGTTCGGTTTTACCCACTGATTAGGGGAGGAGCAAAGCTTTACTCATGTAATGTAAGACGGAAATTGCAGAATCTGGTCTGGCCTCGGGGATTCCCAGTTGATTGGTGCAAATACTCATAAAAGTCGTTAAATAAGAAGTTTGCCAATTATACCAAACAGTGGCCTTTTCTGGCCGAAGATCAACAAGACAAAAATAAACAATTAATTAAATATAAATCTTTCGCCAAGCTTATAGAACCTTGAATCCAACCGTTTGGGGTATGGTCAGGCTTAGGTTATGCGGCGACTCTTTTAAGGCTTATGCCTATACAACAATTATTTAAAAACGACCCTTACCTTTTGATAAGGTTTTACCACGCAAACTAAACGCAGAGTTGACCGCCTGAGCAAAAGATTTACCAACCAACTAACCGACTAATCCATTAGATGCATGCGCCATTAGTCACATGCGCGCTATGTGCAAACACACAGCTTGGTATGTAGCCTGCCCATAACTTAGGGCTGGATTCAAGCGTGGAATTTTTAACATGTAAGGGCGCAGTAGGGCCAGTGTTATAACGTGTGAACACCCCAAATATGAGATACCCCTTCTCCGGGATGCCGCTAAGATATTTATTTTTCTATTGTTAGCTAACTACTAAAAATTTGCAAATAAAATTTTAAGAGATTATATTGTAAAAAGTGGTTAAAAAGATAATAACGTTTTAGCTAATTTAGAAAACTTTTTATGTTTGCGTTTTACAATAGCTTTTTAAAGAAAACATATGCTAACAGTGGGTGAATAAAATTTGATGCGCATTATACGCCACAAGACCTTTGCAAAGAAAAAACTCCAAAAGCGCTGATGATTTTTGGCGTTAAATTCCTGTTAGAAGTGTGTAAAGTTGGGACCGGGACAATTCACTCCCGGCAATTTGCTCCTGGACAATTCGCAAATTGGGACAATTTGCTCCTGGACAATTTGCTCCCTGGACAAGTTGTTCCCTGGACAATTTGCTCCTGGGACAATTCGCTCTCTGCCCAATTCGCTCTTGGGAGTTTTTATAAATGCAAATCTTATCAAACCAATTTCATTAGGAACAATTCGCTCCCTGGACAATTCGCTCCTGGGATTTTGTATAAATGCAAATCTTATCAATCCAATTTCATTAGAGACAATTTGCTTCCGGGAGTTTTTATAAACGCAAATCTTATCAAACCTACTTCATTAGGGACAATTCGTTCTCTTGAAGATTTGCTTCTTGCCCAATTTGCTACCGGCATTTTTAATAAACTCGTTTCTTTTAATGTAATTCATTCTGACGAAATTATTGATTTTTTATTTATTGTTTGTAAAAATGATGTGTAATTTATACAATGATTTAATTGTCATATAAACTAACTAACTAACTTTTGTTAGGCTTACTTAAAAATAAATGAGCGTAATGGAATGCTTAGTTTTTGTGTATTATATTGTAATTATTAAAACAATGTTTATATCCAATTAACATTTTTTTATATTCCATAACTAAGCAAAACAATTTCCTTAAAAAGCACATAAGCAAAAATATAAAAAAAAACCTTAAAATTACCAATGAGATCATATAAATGCATTGAACTAATACAACAGTTTTCATTCAATATAAAAAAACTAATAGCTAAATTAATG
>JASAMX010030537.1:0-18637 GCA_030248175.1 Microlaimidae sp. YZB2_3 | reverse complement strand
ATAAAATGGTGTCAATTCACCATAAGTATAATGCGTTTGCAATATTTCCTTTAAATTTCGATAGTTGGAAAATACGAGTAAAATTTATTATGATAAAATTTAGCTTGATTTCAGGACTTTGCTAAGGCTTGCTTAGGACAAAATTTAAACATTTTTAATGCTTTTTAATTAAAACTAAGTTTTTTGAACAAATTTTAGTTTGCAAACGCATTTCTGATTGTTATGGTGTAATAGCAGTACGTTATGGTGATTTTCCACGTCACCAAACTCCCCCTCCCCAAAAAAAAACAAAATATAAAAAAATGTTGTCAATAAAATATTCAAACAAAGCAATGTTGTTTTGGCAATAAACGATGAGTCAAAAATTTAAATCTTTCCTAAGCCTAAGCAAAACCTAAAATTAAAGAAAAAAATTAGTTAATGTTTGGTGGTTCTTTAATGATTTAAACCTGTTGTTCTTGAACCCAAGCGAAACCTAAAAATCAAACTAAATTTTTATGATAAATTTATATTTAATGGTTTGTTTTTTAAGATAAACGTTTATCCCAAGTCTAAGCAAAACCTAAAAATTAAACGAAAAATTATGCTTCTTTTTATTACGAGCAAAATTTTGCGACTCAGATGATGTGCACGGCTGGCCGGAGCAGAATGAATTTTTACAATAAAGTTTTCGGGAGTTTATATGGCCGTAGTGTTGTGTTGATATAATTCTCTGTTGGTGGCGGAAAACAGAAATTTGCACAAAAGTTATAAGCAATCCTGCGGTGGTCAAATGCTCGGCGGTCTACCAATGCTCGGCGATCAAGTGTTGTCGTTCAAATTTCCGGACACCAATTTCGCTGCGCGCCTCTTTTTTTTGGAAGAAAAAGCGCAAATAAATACATTCCAGCATAATATTCCAGTTACAAACAAAATATTGCTGAAATGTAATTTTGCAAAAGTTATAAATGTAGAGGAGAAATTTTTAAAGATATTTTGCCGCATTTTTTCTTACGAAAACCTACGACAGACAAGATCGAAACGCCCCCCGTTCTTGACTTAAGGTAGTCCATATAAAATTTTGTTAGGGACTTTTATAAACCTAGACGGGATTAGGTCAAAATATTGATATAAAAGCCTGCGGATCCCTTAGACATAAAAGCCGGGATTAGGTCAAAATATTGATATAAAAGCCTGCGGATCCCTTAGACATAAAAGCCCCCTCCTTTATAAATAACGTTAAACATTCTTGTGACAGACTTAAAAACATATTATGATAAGTTTCCACTTAAACCTGCAGTGCAGAGTCTTCGATTTTGACGAAAAACTTTTTGTCTTCGATTTTGATATTTTTTGTGAAAACCTTACCCCTGCCCCCCCAAGCCCACAAAAATTTTTTCAACAAAATATATTCAGTGGTGCAGGAGTTATGACCTCCCAAAATGGCATTTCTTAACAATTCTGACTTGAAAAATTGCTTAATGGGTATAACAATTTATGTTACAAAATATGCACTCAAAGAAAGCGGCTCTTTTCTACTTTAATTTGATACCTTGATCGTTGAAATTGGTGCAGTATTTGTCGAGATATTCTGCTTCTCGTACAAAAAAACCTTCGATTTTTTCGCTAAAAGTACAAAATGAAGGGAAAAATTAGGGCAAACTTTATAAAATCGTTGCCGTCGTTTGGTGTTTTTAACGAAAAAATCGCGAGTTTTTTGTACGAGAAACGCAATATCTCGAGAAATACTGCATCAATTTTAACGATCGAGGTATCAGATTACAATAAAAAATAGCTGTTTTCTTTAAGCATATAAGTAATTTAAATCGTTATACCCATTGAGCAATCTTTTACGTACAGAATTTTAGAAAAAGGTCGTAACTCCTGAACCACTGGAGTTATTTTGCTGAAAAAATTTTTCTGGGCTATTGGGGACAGAGGTAATGTTTTAAGAAAAAAAAATATCAAAAGCGAAGTCAAAAGTTTGACTCCGCACCGCACCTTTAAATGGAAAAAATAAAAATAAAGCGCGTTAAACTATTAGAGTCAACATGAACATTTTTCATTAGCAAGAAACAAAAATTTTAAATAAGGCTCTTTTGCTTTGTGTTTTTTAATATGAGCGCTGGAATAATGATAATAAGTAAAGACAAAAAACATCATTTTATATTTTATTTTAAATTTACTTTTAAATTGTAGGTAATATTTGTAATTTAAGGCTATATGTTTTGTTCTGTGGTAATCAAAATGGGAAAAGCTAAAAATTGGAGATTTTCAGGTTCAGTGAAGATCAATTTTCCCCAAGCGCACACACGCTAGTCAAAATCCATTGTTCTAAACAGAATAAATCTCCGGCGCATAAAAGAATGCCGCGCGCTTAAAAGGACGCCCACATTTATGTCTAATAACCCACCCGCGCGGCATTCTTTTAGCCATATTCCCACCTGCATTTTAAAGCCCTGTTTTGCCGCTGCTCCTTCCATAACCTATCCCACGGAGCGAAATATGACGTGATCAGGAATACTTTATGACATTTCAAAGCTATTAAAATTCTGAGGTGATTTAGTTCAAAGTAATTCTATTGTTGTGATAATACTTTGGACAACTTTAATACTAAACAGCTTTCGTTCAAATAGGATGGTTGCAGCTTGTATATCCATAGCGAATTGGACCCTGGACTAATGAAATTAAGTTTGAACGTGGTCAATCGATATTGACTTCTCTATAAAATTTTGAGGTCTGGGCGGGGGTTCGGCATGCTTATGAAAATCATTTTGTTACGTTGCACGTATCTACTGCTGGAAATGCCTATTCGGCCTATTATGCCTAGAAATGCCTATTCGCCCTATTAATGGAAATGCCTATTCTGCCTATTAATGGATATGCCTATTCGGCCTATTGATGGAAATGCCTATTTGGTCTATTAATGGAAATGCCGATTCGGCCTATTGATAGAAATGCCTATTCTGCCTATTAATGGAAATGCCTATTCGTCCTATTGATGGAAATGCCTATTTGGATTATTGATGGAAATGCCTATTTGGCCTATTAATGGAAATGCCTATTGAGCCTATCCATCTATTAATGGAAATGCTTATTCAGCCTATTCATGGTCTGGGGTTCTTCCACACGTGCCATGAATTTTTTTAAAATGCAAATGTCAAAACATACAAAGGAAAAATGTGCTTTAGTATTCCCAACAGTCAAAACACTCCCATTTTAATGGAAATTGTTCAGTGTGTTAATATTCTTTACAGAGTTATAACGTTATAAATCGCTTTTAGCCAATTAATGCTTATAAAAAAGGATATCTTCCATCCATTGGAGATTAATTTTTTCCCAAGCGCTAACAGTGATTCTATTAGCTCCTCCCACAACCATTCCAACAAAGCAAAACATACATGACGTGATCACGAATACATTTTGAGGGTCCTTAAAATCCTTACGTGTTTTTCATTCTTGACACCAAGGCGCAGTAACATGGGTAACGTTAACCATTCTACAACAGTCTGTTTTGACGTGCAAAGTCGCTTGCTGAAATAATGATTTACTGCCAAATATAAAACTTTTTAAAATAAAAAAATCAACAAGCGCGCGGCTTGCTTTATGTTGCTTACCTCATTTACAAAAGTGAGCAGCATCATTCATTATATTACAAAAAGGCTTTTATTGAGCGGATATAAGGTTTTAAGAAAGAATAGTTGTTGAGAAATCTGTCGGTTTGGTGTGGAATGAACTGTAGTGGATCTGGTTTGTGCAATGGAATATTAATAAAAAGTGTAAGAAACATATGATTAATAAAAGAAATAATTATATTAGTTGTTTTATAATTAATGGTTTACTACGATAAAATAGAGTTGCACTTTGTTTATATTATGAATGAATTTCAATTTTAAAAAACATAATCAGAACATTTTTTGACAATCGTAAAAACGTCATTTTAACTTTCAATAACAAAACCGGATTTTTGGGTTTAAGATCATAAATGCAAACGTCACTTCGATTGATAGGAATTCTTAATTTTGTTTTAAAATTAGAAATATATTTCGGTTATTGTTATTTTGAGCCAAAAGGTATCAAATCGACCAATGTCACGTGGGAGATATTGAGGTGCGGAAAGTGCGTTCGCAACTGTCGAATCACATTAATTTATCGTTGAAAAAGGCTAACGGTAATTCCCATGGACCATGGACATGGACCAACATGGACCGCGTCCATGAGGGGTGAAACCCTCAGTTTAACAATACAAAACAGTTTTAGTGCACCTTAGGCTTCTAAGCCTAAGCCTAAGCCGTTTAAAAGTGAGTGGGGATTTTGACACGTGGAAATTTGCACGGTCCCTGTTGAGAGGCCTTCACCCCTTATGGACGCGGTCCATGTTGGTCCATGGTCCATGGGAATTACCGTTAGCCTTGAAAAACGACACAAAAACTACTGAAAATTAACTACTTAATTGAACATCATAAGGATCGAGTAATCAGCAGCGCGCCGACTTTTGTCACGCAAATTAAACCGCATTGTATGCAAATTCTTTCTTAAAGGTGCGAAGCGGAGTCATCAAAATATCTCCAGTGGTTCAGGAGTTATTACCCCCCAAAAATGGCGTTTTTTGACAATTCTGTTCGTGAAAGATAGCTCAATGACACTCGATTTTTTTTTCGCTAAAAACGCGAAGTGAAGGAAAAAAAGGGGCAAACTCGCAAAACAAACACGGGTGGTTCGTACGGAAAACGCAATATTTTAAGAAATACTGCACCAATCTTAACAATCAGGGTATCAAATTAGAGTAAAAAGTAGTTACTTTTTTTGAGTGCATGATTTGTATTGTAAATCGTTATACCCATTCAGGAATTTTTCACGTGCAGAATTGTCGAAAAAATGCCATTTTTGAGGGGTTATAACTCCTGAACCACTAAAGATATTTTGTTTAAAAAATTTTGTGGGGTATTGGAATTGGGGGCTGGGGTAAGGTTTATCACAAAAAATTATCAAAATCGAAGAGAAAAAGTTTGACTCCGCACCGCATCTTTAAGCATGATTTTTGCTATGGCCATTCATTTTATCCTGCTTAGATAAACTACAAATGGATCGTGCTTTGTCGTTGGTAAAGGAATCCAAATCTATAGTGTGTAATACCAATGAAAACAAAGCCATTTGCCAATATTTATAAAATCAAACAACTGTGATTATCAACTAAAAATGAATTCCAACAGGGTAATATGGGTAGGGGAAGTGGTCAAATAACCACTCTGTTGCTAAAACAATATCGATTTGGAGACAGAAGAGCCACGGGTACTAAAGAGCCGGAAAAAAAGGGACCTAAGAGCCGCACTTTTAAAAAGGTCACCTTAGAGCCAATGGAGAAAAGCAAAGAGATGAGGGGAAAGAAACGGCGGGACCTTAGAGCTGGGTACTAAAGAGGCGGAATAGGGGTCTTAAGAGCCCAAAAGGAAGGCACATAGGGACCTAAGAGCCAAATGAGAGCGGACCTGTTCACAAATAACCTTTACATGCGTAATCGACAAAGTAAGAGGGACCAAAGAGCCAAAAAGTAAAAAAACCGTTAGTAGACTACTTTTATAAAAAATTAGAAAGTTTTAACCTTGAAATATGTTAGTGATTATTTGTGATAAAATATTCTTTTTCATGCCTCGGAATTAACAAACTTAATTCTAATTAATCAATTTCTCTATCTCTCTCTTCGTATATTCCTCAAGGTATTTCTTGACGACCGATGAACAAAATGGGCTATTTAACATTTTAAACTTTGACCAAAGAAGAGATTAGGAGAAGTTTGAGACATATATTTCTTAATTTCGTCTTCTCGAGTTAAATTATCTCGAGTTAAAGTTAAATTTATTTAATTTACAAATCACTATAACAAAAAAAATTTTAAAAAAATGTTTTCAGCGAAAACAATTATATTAGGCGCGTTCGTAAGGACTTATACAACACAAAATAGCCGATAAAGTTTTTTTTAATATTCGAAACAGACTAAAAAATTACAAAAATTTATGGTAACATTTGGTAAATCAGTAATACCAGGGATACATACGACAGTATTTTAAAATCGGCTTCTCGTAACAGCACTTCTGTTTTGTTTAAACAAAAATGTTAAAAGTAACAATTCTGCGGTTGTCGAAGACATTTATTTTGTTTGGTCAATTAAAAGTGTTATCGGTGGATACAAACATATTATAATGAACGTTTCATAAGAACACATCAATTTATTAAATCCAAACTCTAAAAAAAACAATTTTGCGACCGTCCAAAACATTTATATTGTATATCCAAAACTTTGCTATAAATTGTAAATTGTCTGCTAAATAAAAATCCATTCTGTTCACCTAAAATGAAGCTTCGGTTTTTTAGGTTAGAACCTATAATATTTATATAATAAATATTTAATTAATATTTATAATGAAGGTATTAACAAAAATAAACAGATTTTTTAAATGTTTAAAAAATATGTTTATAATTATTCTTTAATTAAATCGGAGTTCATTTTATAAAATTATAATAATAAACGCACAAAAACAAAATTTTAAGCTGTTGATACAAAGAGACTTGAAAATTTTGAAACCGGGGCAACATGGAGACAAAACTGAGTAACTTAAGAAACTTGCAGTCAGAAAAAGAAACTGTGATTTATTAAATATTTCCGGTTTTTTTTGCCCTAATTCCAAACATTATTTTGTTTAATAATCATCAAGACAGACTAAAAAGCCTTTGTAAAAAGTGAGCACCTACCGAAATTTAAAAATTGCAAAAACCTTTGCCGAAGTCAAAGCTAAAAAATGAGCCGAAAAAATGAAAGTTTTAAAGCCAAAAGTGTGTAAAATGGAAAAAAGACAATATCTTTTGTAAGAAGTGAGAAACTACCGAAAGTTCAAAATCGCGAAATCTTTGCTTAAGTCGAAGCTAAAAAAAACGAAAAAATAAAAGTTTTAAAGCCAAAAGTGTAAGATGAAAAAAAAGCCAATATCTAATCGCGAACTCAAAGTCAAAACTTATTATGTTTTTTTTTTATTTTGGGCCTCATAACCTCACGGAAAGCTTTCAAAAACAAAACTTATTATGTTTTTTTTTATTTTGGGCCTCATAACCTCACGGAAAGCTTTCAAAAATTTTAAAGGGCTCCAAATTCTTAGGGCACAAGAATCTAAGTAACCAACTAATAATGTCCCTACCATCAAAATCATACTTCGGAGCTTCACTCCTTCAATGAACGATTCTAAGCTGTTTGAAGTTTAAAATATGTTTTAATTTACTTTATTTGCATTTTAGTGCCAAAAAACCTGTATTATTTATTAAAAAATGTTAAAAATAACTGAGAAATTTGCATTTCTTGCATGTGTGAAAAGCAATTAAAGAAAATATATAAAATAATAGATTATTCGTAAAAAATAATAGCAAAAATAACGCATAAACATTGAAGGCATTCGGAAAAACGTTTTAGATAGATATTCAGCTCTAAAGTCCCCAGTAATGTAAAAATAAACTTGCTAAAAATAATTTAAAAAATAAAATATGGCTCTAAAGTCACTCCTTATGTGTTTCTTTACAGTGTTACGCCATATAACGTAATTAAAAAACGAAACGCATTTAAAGGCTCTAAGGTCCCTTTTTTGTGGCTCTTTAGTCTCGAAAAATCAGTCTTCTAAGCGTGGCTCTTTGTACCCTTGGCTCTTTAGTATTTTTCGTGATTAGCTCAAACTTGGCTCTTTTGTCCCTTTCGTTCCCGCTGCTTGGCTCTTAGGTCCCTTCTTTTCCGGCTCTTTAGTACCCAGCTCTAACGTCCCTAGGCTCTTCTGGCCCGTTACCAATATCACGCATAGGAAAACACGTGACGAGACTTAATAATTGGTTACATTACCATACTGACTTTTTCTTAGCTTGCGCGTTTATTTTTTATTATTTTCTTTGACGTGGAGCAGTTACGCTCTTAAATTCACGTCAGGATTTTAAGAACCCTCAAAATGTCATATAGTATTCGTGATCACGTCATATATGCCTTGCTCTGTGGGAATGGTTGTGGGAGGAGCTAATCAAATCACTTTTAGCCAATTAGTGCTTGGGAAAAAATTAATCTCCAATAAATGAAAGATCTTCTTTTTCACCCTGGTCAAAATCCATTGTGCTAAACGGAAGGAATCTCCTGCGCATCAAACGACCCCGCGTGCATAAAGGGACGCCCGCATTTATGTCTAAGAACGCCCCCACGTATTTCTAATAACCCGCCCGCATAGCATTCTTTTAACCATATTCACACCTTCATTTTGAAGCCCTGTTTTACCGCTGCTCCTCCGACAACCGATCCCACGGAGCAAAACATATATGACGTGATCACGAATAATATATGACAATTTAAAGCTAAAAAAATTCTGAGGTGTTTATAAGCACTAATTGGCTAAAAGTGATTCTATAACGTTATAACTATGTAAAGAATATTAACACTGAACAATTTCCGTTTAAATGGAAGGGTTTTGACTATCGTGTTTAGCTTAAAACACTATCTTTAATTGGTTATTATAAAAAACAATACTAGACCGAAGTTTTAACAGGGAACTGGTCCACTAACGGCATGTTAATTATAGTGTTGGGATAACTACTTAAGTAGTTAACTACTTAACTAGTTAACTACTTAACTACCATGATTTTGGCTAACTACTTAACTACCTACTTTCTTTTCTTAAAGTAGTTAACTACCTACTTAACTACCTACTTTCAAAAAATAAAGTAGTTAATACAAGTAGTTAACACAGTAGTTAAAAAGTAGACAGAAACTAGTTAGCAAAGTAGGCAGAAATAGTTAGTGAAGTAAGCAGTCAAGTATTTAGTGTTTTTATACAAACAATCAATACACAGGTGTTTGAAAAAAATGTGAGAACGTGTACAGTAATTTGCATGTGCTGCGAGTCTTCAATAAAAATGGATATTTTGCCACTCAACAGTGATTTTATACACAAAGTGCTTTATAGTTCATGAACCTAATTAAAATCGTTGAAGTTTAGATATATTTGCGAATTCTAACCCATCAGTACTGTTATACAATAAAGTGGGTAAAAAATACAAAACTTTTTAAAATAAGTTTGCAAAATACATCAGCAAAACATGTTAACTTAACAATAAATTATTTTTTCTTGTAAACAACATCTTGAATTTAAACTATGTTATATTATCTGTCCAGCCGTTATGTAAATATTGCTAAAAATAAAGAACTGGCAAAACATTTGGAAATTGTTAATTATTAAAGGTACGACTAAGTGTTTTTTACACTAAAAATTTAATCTTTCATTCCTACTAAGTATGTGTTTAGTTAAAGGATTAACTACTTAACTACCTACTTAACTACTTACTACATAACTACCTAGTTCAAAAATTTCAAGTAGTTAACTACCTACTTACTACCTACTTGTAATTTCATTTAACTACTTAACTACCCACTTATAATTTTTAAAGTAGTTAACTACCTACTTTGATTTTTGGTTAACTATCACAACACTAGTAATTACCGACTGGAGGAAAGTTAGCCGTTTGTTAAAAACAGCTTATATTGCTTGAATTTCTTTTTTTATTTCTTCTACAAAATGTAAATTTTTTTGTTTAAATAAAAAAACAAACCATTGTAACGATATGACTGATATTTTTTTAAATAAAACCTCATAATAGCTATTTTAAAGCATTTTTTAATTAAGTCAATTTATTTTTTAAATTTAGCATTTATTTAAAACTTTGATAAACCAGAACAAATATATGAAAACTAAACGCTTTTGTCAATAAACTTTTAGAAAAACCCTTATAACCAGGGACCTATTTCATAAAGACGTTTGTAAATTTTCATTTTACAAATCTCCGCCTATTTTTTGTAAATTACATGATAGAGGAGGGGGGGGGGGGGGGTGGGGGGGTGGGGGGGGGGTGGGGGGGGGTGGGGTTTGGCCCGGTATACGACACAGCGAATATTGATCGCCCAGCAGCGATGAAATGACGTGGCTGCAATCAATCAGCGCAGAGCAGTGCGCGGAGATGCCCTTAAATTACAAGTCGAAAAACCTTTATCGTGTATTTTAAAAAAAATAGGCGGAGATTTGTAAAATAAGAATTTACAAAGGTTTTTATGAAACAGGCCCCAGGCAGGACCTTTTTTTATAACCGGTTGATTCAGCCGACGTATTAAATATCGTCGTTACTACGGCAAAATGTGCCACAGTTCGTATGTGTGTGTGGCTGTGACTCATTTTAAATTTAAAACAGGACCCTACTAACTGCAGAATGAGTCACAGTCACGTGCTTTTTATAAAGACAGTGGCTCATTTTGTCATAGTAACGACGATATGCCGTTAGCGAACTGGCTGGCCTCAGGGAGTGTAAAATCAAAAAAACAAAAGTTTGGCGAAACCGCTCTAAAAACTTTATTTGAAAATAACTTAGCATTTTCCAAATGGCGCAACCACTTTGATAAACTGCAACTTTTAATAAATTTCTGTCTGCAAGTACATAAATTCGGATTTTTAAAAACCGCCAAGCAGCCCATTTTTTTTAAATGGCTAAAATCTAACTAAAACAAGTTCTTTTAATATTGTAAAGTAATTTTAGTGTTTAATTTTTATTTAAATTTTATGCTAATAATTTTAAATTCTTCTTATGTTTACTAAAATATTTTTATATTTTTGTTTAAATTTAAAAAAATTATTACAAATACAAAATAGCTATAAGCTACTTATCTTTTTAAGAAAAAAGCAAAAAAGAGCAGATTTTATGCTAAAATTTAGCTAATCTGAGTTGGCATTTCTTGTCGACCTTCTAGTTCAAAAGCTAGATTATCCTTTTCTATCTAAACACAAACTGGGTATGAAATCGCTATTTTTGATTACCCGATAATTTCATTTATTTTACCAATTACCGGAACTGGAATTGAGATTTTCCAAAAATTCGGAACAGGAATTCCAAATTTCGCCTAGAACATTCGGAACCGGAACTGTCCATCACTACCATAGGTGAGAAAGGGGGGGGGGGCGTGGTGGGGTCCACCCCCTAGCCTCGAAATTTTGGGACCCCCCTAGACGAAAATCTAGGGGGCGCCGCCCCCCTCTCCAAAAATTTCTGAATTTTTTACCCCTGACCCCCCTCTAGAATTTGAAATCTGACCCCGCTACCCCCTCGGGAAAATTCTAGGTACTTTTTTATATAAATTCGTTTCCAAAAACGTAAATTTTCATCACATATTCATGCTTTTATACCCTTTTCATACCAGAATAGCCTTTTTATTCAATAAAATGCAGTATTATCCTATAAAAAGAACAATTATTAAAGTTATTATGGTTTAAAACTATTTTGCTTTGGACACCGGACCCCACCTGACCCCTCTAGATTTCAAAAATTTTGCACCCCGGGTCGACCCCCCTAAAAAACTAGGGGGGTCCGGACCCCCCTCCTAGAATCCAAAATTCGATTTACCCCTGGTAAACCCCCTAGCTTCCCCGACCGTTCTCACCTATGTTCACTACCAGGGCGCTGTTTCATAAAAGTTCCCAACATGCTGTTTTTTTGTTGAAGTCCATTTCTTTTTTGTAGAAAGCTACAAAGAAATGAAAATGCAATAGACTTTTGGAAAAACTTATAAAAAACCAAAAATTTGCATAAATATTAATTGCAAAAATCCCTATGCTTTATCATAGGATTTCATTTCTTTGTAAATATTTACAAAGAATCAAATGTTAGTAACATTTATGAAACAGCGCACAGGGCGCTGTTTCATAAAAGTTCCCAACATGCTGTTTTTTTGTTGAAGTCCATTTCTTTTTTGTAGAAGGCTACAAAGAAATGAAAATGCAATAGACTTTTGGAAAAACTTATAAAAAACCAAAAATTTGCATAAATATTAATTGCAAAAATTCCTATGCTTTATCATAGGATTTCATTTCTTTGTAAATATTTACAAAGAATCAAATGTTAGTAACATTTATGAAACAGCGCACAGTTAGTTAAAACGAATTTAGTTGACATTGTAGCTGTTTATCTTTTTTTGTTGCTTAGAAGTTTTTGTATTTAAGAATTTATTCGGATTTAAAAAAAATAAAAGGCAACACATATTCACAGATAAACCAATAAAACGTATCACTGAGCGCATATAAGACATAATAATATGATATCACTTTATAACATAAAAATTTGTACCGGCTTGAGTTCAATTAGACATGTCCAGCGGTGTTTATCACAATACATAAAAACAATATATAATGCATAATTACAAAACCAGAATGTACAGTGAACAACAAGAAACAACAGTGTAAGCCAAAATTATCCTCCTTTTTAAAGAGAGCATAGTGAACTAGTCTTCTCGCCTCCTCCCTCAAATTTTATTTTGTGAACATTACCTTTCAATATCATGCTCTGAAGCCGCGGCCATTTAAAACGGAGGGAGCTCCCGGGAGTACCCCGAACAAAAAATGATAAAAATGGGGTATTTGAGGTATACCACAAAAAAATTTTTGGGACACCCCCCCCCAAATTTTGGGGTATACCCCCCTAAAATCCGGGAAGCTGCACACCTGGTTCCACCCCTTAAATCGCAATTTAAGGTTTATTTAAGCTTGAAGTCATTTTAAACTTTATCTTATTGTAGGAATTTTTATTGTATAATGTAGTTAAAAAAAATGGTGTGGATTTTATTTCAAACCGACATGTTTCGGACTAATTCCTTAGTCCCTTTTCAAGGCTATTTTACATTTTTAGGATCTCAGAATCTAATTTAAATAAATTAATAAAAAAATTTTAATTTTAAATTGACTAGTAAAAATAATTATAATTTAAATCAGGTTAGTTTAAGCCTTCGGAACAAATGTTAACGGCGCTTACCGGGAGAAGGATAAAACGGCACACAGGAAAATAAAACAAAAAATTAGTAATGCATATTTATATATAGCATAAATTTGGCAATTTTCTCAAACGTTGAAAATTTTCACGGAAACCTATATTTGGATTACTTTTTTAAAATATTTGTTACATTTATGATTTATATTTTGAAATGGTTTTTATAATTACAACTTAGTAACGTTGTATTTGTTGATTAAATTAAGAAACAAAAAAAAACGATTTTTTTGTTTATTTTATAAATGTCTTTAAAAAAAATTTTAGAAAAAACTTTAGATTTTTGAAAAACCTGTTTTTAGAAATTTTTACACAAATATGCTGCAGGATATTTTGTATTTTTTACTTAAAAAGACTAAAACATACAGTTCAATATTACAAAGCCTTTTTTACATTATACACAATCAGAATGGTGATATCTTTTGTTTTTATTGTTTTAACAAAGCTTAAAAAAAACATTAGTTTACAAAAAAATTTTGACAAAATAATCTATGCCATCATCACTCATTAATTATTCATGAAATTAGTGTGAAAATAGGGCGGACGGAGCTCTGGTTGTTGTTCCGGAACTCCCCTCAAGTACGCTAAAGAATCTAGTTTTTGGCATACCCCCAGGTATTAGGGAGAGGCGTGGTTTATTTCCCCTTTCACCCTGCCCCTGAACCTATCTGCTCCTTTAAATTTCTGCCCCAGCCAACCCAGAAAGGGAAGGTACATGCGCCCTGGCGCAGGGCCTGATTTCAGATATGTCAAAACGTATTTGTTATTTAAGAGCCGCATTCTCTATGGATTCAAAATCGCCATTCCAAGCTGTCAGATCGATAGTCTTAAGATCTATTCATACTTATAACAAAACGTCCTTTGGACAAAGTCCAAAGGACAAACCAAAACGTCCTTTGGACAAGCCAAAACGTCCTTTGGACTTTGTCCTTTGGACGAAGTATGAACGCTACTCAGAATTTGTCCTTTGGACAAAGTCCAAAGGACAAAATCCAAAGGGAAAAGTCCAAAGGGAAAAGTCCTTTGGACAAAATCCAAAGGGAAAAGTCCAAAGGACAAAAGAAGTATGAATACGTTGTCCTTTGGACTTTTCCCTTTGGAGTTTGTCCAAAGGACGTTTTGTCATAAGTATGAATAGACCTTTAGATTTCGTTTAAATTAATATATGTGATATTTCAGGTGTTGTGAATGACAATGAGAGCATTTTTAGCTCAATTTGATCAACACGTGTGTCTGTGGTACCCCCTTGAAGTTGGTGCCTTTGACTTTTTTAAGAATTTTTTTTGGAAAAAAATTTATTTTTTTGAATGACAATAAAAACCTACGGTAATTTTTTTTTTGTTGAATTTAGTTCTTACCTATGTAAAATAGTTTGAATTTTTCAAAAATCAACATTATTTTGCTAACATTATTTTGCTAACTTTTTAATTTTTAAACATGAAATTTTACAATTTTTCAAAAAAATAAAAATTTTTGAATTTTTTTTGGTTTTGAAAATCAACCAGGTTACCACTTCAAAATATTCAAACCGCGCTGCCCCTTTGTTATTTTATGTAGTCCTTTCAACTGTAAGAAAATAAAGAAAAAAGTACCCTTTTTGAGAACCAATCATTTAAGTGTCTAAAATTTTAGAAGCAAAAATAAACCATTGTGGAATTGGGATAATTTAGTCATAGATTTCAAGCCAAATATTCTGTTAATAATGCTAAAATTAACTATTTAAAAGTAAAAATATATAAACTTTCCAAAAATAAACTTTATTTTCAAAAATTTTTAATTTTTACAACCAAAATTTTACAATTTTCCAAAAAAAACGTAAATTTTAGAAATCTTTATTTTTTATAAACTCAACCAGTTTACCGATTTGGAAACATGAAACCAAACTCATATTTTCACATTATTTACCTGTCATACAGTCCATTTAATCATAATAAAATTATCAAAATAAAATTACCCTTTTTTGTATATCAACCATTTGAATGTCTAAAATTTTAGGAACTAAAGGCAAACCCAACGTAGGTGCAACAGTTGTTCGTTGGAATAAAAAATGCCCCCATTAAGTAACCATTCAAATCACAAGAATCTGACGTCACTTTATCAGCCAATTAGATCCGATTCAATGCCGAGTATTTGTTTGATAAAATGACGTCAGATTTTCGTGATTTGAGTGGTTACTTAATGGGGGCATTTTTTAATACAATAAACAACTGTTGCAGCCACGTTGGGTTTACTTTTAATATATAAAATTCTGCAATTGTGATAATTTAGTTATACATTTCAAACCAAATATTCTGTTATTAATTTTAAATATAACTATTTATAAGTAAAAATATATAAACTTCCCAAAAATAAACTTTATTTTCAAAAATTTTTAATTTTTACAACCAAAATTTTACAATTTTCCAAAAAAACGTAAATTTAAAAAATCTTTATTTTTCTAAACTCAACCAGTTTACTAATTCAGAAACATGAAACCAAACTCATATTTTCACATTATTTACCTGTCATACAGTCCATTTAATCATAATAAATTTATGAAAATAAAATTACCCTTTTTTGTATATCAACCATTTGAATGTCTAAAATTTTAGGAACTAATATGCAATTGTGATAATTTAGTTATACATTTTAAACCAAATAGTCTGTTATTAATGCTAAAATTAACTATTTATAAGTAAAAGTAAATAAACTTTCCAAAAATAAACTTTATTTTTAAAAGTTTTTAATTTTTACAACCAAAATTTTACAATTCCCAAAAAAAAACGTAAATTCTTAAAATTTTTATTTTTTCTAAACTCAACCAGTTTACTGATTTAGAAACACAAAATGTAGTGCATTTTATATTATTACTAACTAAATATAATAGTTTTTGTTTTATTCCAGACCTGGGCATTGCACCTCCCCCCCGGGATCAGGTACTCAAAAGCAAAAGTTCGAGCTTTCATAGCATTTACAACCTCCCCTGAAATTATAACCATGTTACCATTTGGTCACAGATTAGTGTCCTTAAGCACATGAGAAAAATTAGAAATTGAAAGGGTTGTAAGAATGCAGCACAATGAAAAAATTGTTGATCTTTAGCAGTCATACCTTGAAGAACATAATCAGATAGAAGATTTTGGTCTGAGTTGATCTTCAATTCTACGAATTTTGAAAGTTTGCGTTGCTGACGTTAGAAAGTCTCTCCAAGGTCTTGATTACTATACAGTGGGTGGAGAAAAAGGTTTTGAAAAATTAAAAAAATTGTTAGCCAGCTTAATGATATTAGTCAAGTTAGTAAGTCATGGCATGATGACACTCAAAGAACTTTCAGTTTTTCAATCATATATCAAAACAAGCTACAAGCTTCATGTTGATATGTCATCTAAGGTTCCAGACCATTGCATTACTCATGCACTATCTGATATTTCAGATGGAAATTTTCAGCAGTCATGTACGGAAGGAAACTCTGCCCATACTCACTTTTCTTTTTGCAAGCTATGTGAAAGAGGTAAAGCTGTTTTTAAGAACATTGAAGATGTTGTTCACAACTCTAACTTTCCAGAAGATATTCAACAAACTATTGCTCGTCATGATATGGATCAAGCAATAGCTGCAATTCATAACTGGAAATATCACACTTTGCGGTCTGTTTATCAAGAAAACACGTCAAAGATTTATGGAATCTTTGGAACCACATAAAGTGCTATGTTGGGCAGATTGGGCAATAAAGTTTCTGGCTAAAAAACACTGTGAAAGCCAAAAAGAATGGTTTGGAAAACGAGGGTTACCTTGGCACTTAATCGTGTGTTTTTATTGTCCAAGTCCTGACAGTCAGTTTGTTTCCAGAAAGTTTGCACATGTCTTTGATAAATCACTTCAAGGTTCAGAAGAAGTAACAGCCATGTTATATCACATTCTAAAACAGATTAAAAAGGAACAGCCTCAAATTACTCATGCAATCATGAGAACAGACAATGCCATTCATCTTTTTTTCTTTCTACCATTCATCTCCAAAAATTTCAACTGTGCATAGTTTAGCTACTTCAGGAATTCAAATTTCAGATTGGACATTTAATGAACCACAGACAGGTAAGGGTCCATGTGACCGCCTGGCAGCGCACATCAAACGTAAGGTTAATGTTTGTTGATGAAGGGAATGACGTTACATTTGCGCAAGAATTTATAAAAGCAGCATCTTCTTATCGACAAGCTGTAAAAGGATTGTCCTTTGTCATAGATATGTGTGCAAATTACAAACAAAAGTTTATAGTTACAAAAGAGAATTTACCTTAGCAAACAAGATTATATTTATCCAAAAAGAACGAAACAGATAAACACTTCAAATAATATAATCTAGCTCTGAGTAACTCTTAATCAACAGACCTTCAGATTAGCTAACAAGATCTTAAAAAGCCGACCAGAGTTTCCTCTTTTTGAAGTGGGAAACCTGGATATTAAATAAACATGTCAACGTGAGCATAATAGTCAGAAAAACTTCATAATCTTAATACTATAGTAAGCGGCATCTACAAAGACCGCACGGAATATTAGTATATAAGCATTCATGTTTTTCATCAGGATGAGTATTTTAGTCGAAACTCTGCCGGAGTCTGTGATACCTTTTTATTGTTTTGTAGTTTCGTAAACTTGTACATAATCTCTTGTAAATAAATTTATATTTTAAAATGGACCTAAACATTGTAACACCTTACATACTGGAGTAATAATTGATGAAAGTTTGAAAATCCAAGCTACGTCAAGGAAAAAATTACCCAAAGCTTCAATACCTGGTGTGTCAAAATTTTTTGATTTTCACTTTACTGCAAACTTTAAGATAAAAGTTTGGCGGCACCGTTTTATAGGAATTGGAAAATTTATACCACAACGTTATTGGCTAAATAAAAAAAACAAGCACAGATTTCACGTTTCTGAGTGGTACAATGAAAATGTTTATATTTTAGAGCAAACAGATGTAACTTTGTGGAAAGCTATAAACCCAATTTCTCATAAAAACTCAGAAAAAGAAGGAGTTTTTGTTGACAATGAAATTATTACATACCAAGAAGCACGGAAAAAAGGTATTTACTTTTGACCAGTTAAAGGTTATTCCAGAATGTACAGGCAGTATAAAAGCTATTTACAGCATTTGGAAATCGGAAAACATATTATAAAACCCCAAGTAGAAACAATGCAAGACTATGCACTTTGAAACTATAAAGAATATTTTGAAACATCTGAAATGAAATCAATTTTTCAACCACTTCAATCTGATTCTGAAAGTTTAGAAACTGAAAGCAATGAAGAAATACAGCAAAAATTAATCATGGGATTTGCTTTGTTGGAAAGAAAGCCTTGTACCCCATTTACCGAAGAACAGAAAAGTTTTTTAATTGAAAAATTTAATCACGGCCAGGAAACAAGAGTTAAATTTGACCCTACTGCAGTTGAAAAAGCAACAAAGATGGTAAAACTTCCTGATGGGCAATACAGATTTAACAGCAAGGAATATCTAAGCAGCTCCCAAATTGCTTCATTTTTTAGCAGATACTATTCAAAAATTAATTCAATGGCAATTCCACAACCTACTCAAAGCAGAGAAAACGTTTTAGAAGAGTTAATTAATAATGAAAAATGCATTAGTCCAGATGAATACCTAGAAGATATAATAAAACAAGAAGATGAAATGTTGGATCAAATTGAAACCAATAATGACAATTTTGTAGTAGATTAACAGACCTGTGCAGGGTCTGAAAATGTCCCCCTGGAATCCCTTTGCCCACAAAATCAAAAAATATGGCGTCAT
>JASAMX010030535.1:12500-17500 GCA_030248175.1 Microlaimidae sp. YZB2_3 | reverse complement strand
AAAAATCACAAGAATTACTGTATTTATTGGAAAAATTTTTATTGCTATCGGCTTAAAAATTTATTACCGGTGGCGTCTATAACCGCAAAATGGCGGCAGCAAAAGGGAGGTTAAAATAGTTTTTCCGTTTAAAAAAAATTAAAACGGTAATGAATTTTATTCGTTTACACTTACAATGGAATTTCGTTGTTTCGAGATTTTTTAATTTATAAAAATTTTAAAAAGCACCGAGAATTCATTCAGTTCAATACTAATTAATTTTATAATGTTGTAAAAATCACAAGAATTACTGTATTTATTGGAAAAATTTTTATTGCTATCGGCTTAAAAATTTATTACAGGTGGCGTCTATAACTTGGTAGTGGCGGCGGCAACAGGGAGGTTAAAATAGCTTTTCCGTTTAAAAAAAAATTAAAACGGTAATGAATTTTATTCGTTTACACTTACAATGGAATTTCGTTGTTTCGAGATTTTTTTAATTTCTAAAAGTCTAAAAAAGCACCGAGAATTCATTCAGTTCAATACTAATTAATTTTATAATGTTGCAAAAATCACAAGAATTACTGTATTTATTGTAAAAATTTTTATTGCTATCGGCTTAAAAATTTATTACAGGTGGCGTCTATAACCTGGTAGTGGCGGCAGCAAAAGGGAGGTTAAAATAGTTTTTCCGTTTAAAAAAAATTAAAACGGTAATGAATTTTATTCGTTTACACTTACAATGGAATTTCGTTGTTTCGAGATTTTTTAATTTATAAAAATTTTAAAAAGCACCGAGAGTACATCAAATTCAATACTAATTAATTTTATAATGTTGTAAAAATCACAAGAATTACTGTATTTATTGGAAAAATTTTTATTGCTATCGGCTTAAAAATTTATTACAGGTGGCGTCTATAACTTGGTAGTGGCGGCGGCAACAGGGAGGTTAAAATAGTTTTTCCGTTTAAAAAAAAATTAAAACGGTAATTAATTTTATTCGTTTACACTTACAATGGAATTTCGTTGTTTCGAGATTTTTTTAATTTCTAAAAGTCTAAAAAAGCACCGAGAATTCATTCAGTTCAATACTAATTAATTTTATAATGTTGCAAAAATCACAAGAATTACTGTATTTATTGGAAAAATTTTTATTGCTATCGGCTTAAAAATTTATTACAGGTGGCGTCTATAACCTGGTAGTGGCGGCAGCAAAAGGGAGGTTAAAATAGTTTTTCCGTTTAAAAAAAAATTAAAACGGTAATGAATTTTATTCGTTTACACTTACAATGGAATTTCGTTGTTTCGAGATTTTTTAATTTATAAAAATTTTAAAAAGCACCGAGAGTTTATTCAGTTCAATACTAATTAATTTTATAATGTTGCAAAAATCACAAGAATTACTGTATTTATTGGAAAAATTTTTATTGCTATCGGCTTAAAAATTTATTACAGGTGGCGTCTATAACCTGGTAGTGGCGGCGGCAACAGGGAGGTTAAAATAGTTTTTCCGTTTAAAAAAAAATTAAAACGGTAATGAATTTTATTCGTTTACACTTACAATGGAATTTCGTTGTTTCGAGATTTTTTAATTTATAAAAGTTTTAAAAAGCACCGAGAGTACATCAAATTCAATACTAATTGATTTTATAATGTTGCAAAAATCACAAGAATTACTGTATTTATTGGAAAAATTTTTATTGCTATCGGCTTAAAAATTTATTACAGGTGGCGTCTATAACCTGGTAGTGGCGGCGGCAACAGTGAGGTTAAAATAGTTTTTCTGTTTAAAAAAATTTAAAATGTTAATTAATTTTATTCATTTACACTTACAATGGAATTTCGTTGTTTCGAGATTTTTTAATTTATAAAATCTAAAAAAGCACCGAGAGTACATCAAATTCAATACTAATTAATTTTATAATGTTGTAAAAATCACTAGAATTACTGTATTTATTGGAAAAATTTTTATTGCTATCGGCTTAAAAATTTATTAATGGCGTCTATAACTGGTGGCGGCGGCCAGGGAGGTAAAATAGTTTTTCCGTTTAAAAAAAATTAAAACGGTAATGAATTTTATTGTTTACACTTACAATGGAATTGTTTATTAATAATTAAAAAATAAAAATAATTTTTAAAAAAAATTATAAAATTAATTAGTATTGAACTGAATAAACTCTCCTTTTTTAAAACTTTTATAAATTAAAAAATCTCGAAACAACGAAATTCTATTGTAAGTGTAAACAATCAAAATTATTTACCGTTTTAATTTTTTTAAACGGAAAAACTATTTTAACCTCCCTGTTGCCGCCGCCACTATGCGGTTATAGACGCCACCGGTAATAAATTTTTAAGCCGATAGCAATAAAAAATTTTCCAATAAATACAGTTATTCTTGTGATTTTTACAACATTATAAAATTAACCAATATTGAATTCGCTGAACTCTCGGTGCTTTTTAAAACTTTTATAAATTAAAAAATCTCGAAACAACGAAATTCCATTGTAAGTGTAAACGAATAAAATTCATTACCGTTTTAATTTTTTTTTAAACGGAAAAGCTATTTTAACCTCCCTTTTGCTGCCGCCACTACCAGGTTATAGACGCCACCTGTAATAAATTTTTAAGCCGATAGCAATAAAAATTTTTCCAATAAATACAGTAATTCTTGTGATTTTTGCAACATTATAAAATTAATTAGTATTGAACTGAATGAATTCTCGGTGCTTTTTTAGACTTTTAGAAATTAAAAAATCTCGAAACAACGAAATTCCATTGTAAGTGTAAACGAATAAAATTAATTACCGTTTTAATTTTTTTTTAAACGGAAAAACTATTTTAACCTCCCTGTTGCCGCCGCCACTACCAGGTTATAGACGCCACCTGTAATAAATTTTTAAGCCGATAGCAATAAAAATTTTTCCAATAAATACAGTAATTCTTGTGATTTTTGCAACATTATAAAATTAATTAGTATTGAACTGAATGAATTCTCGGTGCTTTTTAAAATTTTTATAAATTAAAAAATCTCGAAACAACGAAATTCCATTGTAAGTGTAAACGAATAAAATTCATTACCGTTTTAATTTTTTTTAAACGGAAAAACTATTTTAACCTCCCTTTTGCTGCCGCCAGTAACAGGTTATAGACGCCACCTGTAATAAATTTTTAAGCCGATAGCAATAAAAATTTTTCCAATAAATACAGTAATTCTTGTGATTTTTGCAACATTATAAAATTAATTAGTATTGAACTGAATGAACTCTCGGTGCTTTTTAAAATTGTTATAAATTAAAAAATCTCGAAACAACGAAATTCCATTGTAAGTGTAAACGAATAAAATTATTACCGTTTTAATTTTTTTTTAAACGGAAAAACTATTTTAACCTCCCTTTTGCCGCCGCCACTACCAGGTTATAGACGCCACCTGTAATAAATTTTTAAGCCGATAGCAATAAAAATTTTTCGAATAAATACAGTAATTTTAGAGTCCACATAACCCGTGGAAAACTATGCTATAATAATGGCACATAATCCATTTTAATTCGCGCAAATTAAAATCAACAGAAATCAATGTAGATAAAACTTTTGACTCTGTACGGCACTTTAAGAAAAAATGGTTAGAGCTTATATGCTTTGCTTGGGTTTAGGTATATAGGTTTTAGCGATTATTGACTTTCGTCTCAAAATTACCAACTTACGGTTTAAAATTCCCTTTTACATATTTATGCTTTCTACTGTTGGTTCCAAGTTTCAGTTCAAAACTATTTCGGCTCTTTTGAATCCCAATCCTACATTACACACATATGTCTACCTTGGAATAATCAAAACTCTTTTCTATTTAAACATATCCCCAGGGTCAAACCGCCCATTTTTCTTGCTCTGTTTTAGGGCATTTTTCCGGGCTAGAATACCATTTTTTGAGATTAATTTTAAAAAATAACCTAATAAATAAACTCTACTACGCAAGGTATCAGCCACGCAAAAGTCTAATTTCCCAATACTTTTGTTACAAAGATAAAAAAATAACCTAATAAATAAACTCTAATACGCAAGGTATCAGCCACGCAAAAGTCTAATTTTCCAATACTTTTGTTACAAAGATACGCATTTAAAAGTTATATTATTATTGTTTGATTATTTGCTAGAAAAAAAGATATAAATAAAAATTATTTGTTAGCTAATGAAAATAAGAGTTTATTTATTATCATTTTTTTGCCCAAGTACCCCTCTATTATAAAAAAAATCAATTGATGTTTTAACAATAGAAAAACATATAGAAAGGTCAAATTTAATTTTTTTTTAATTGATGAACATAAATTGCAAGATTTAATTACTATGTATTTCTATTGATAGTTAACGCAATGCCGCGGGATAAATCATTTTTAACCATGATTAAATAATAAAAAATTAGTTGAAAAAAAAAGCGGAGCTTTAGAGTTCCAAGCTCCAGGTAACATCGATAATAAGTTATGTATACGTTCAGCTCGCTTTAGTTATAAAATAATTTAGAAACAAAAACACATGATTATAGACCCGATTTTTTCTAAAAATCAGCAGATACTGCATCATTGGATAGAAAATTTTACCACTTACAGACCTGCTGATAAAAAGTGCTTGCAAACATCAACATCCAGATTTTAAAATGGACCCAAACTAGGTAAATTGTCATTCAATCAATTCATCAAATGACTTTGAAGCTGAAGCGGGCCGGCGTTGGATATTATTCCATATTGCCGCCTACCACCCTATATCAGCACTGTTGTTAATGTAGAATGTTAGTCAAGGCTCCACCCCTATCAGGGGTTTTTAGGGAGCTGATGTGAGTTTTACATTCTGTATGAGAATAATATAAAATAATAATATTGAAAAGGAAATAACCAAAAAAACAAAATTATAACTTAAGGTAAATTAAATAATAATATGATTGTTAGATAGAATAAAAAGATCAAAAAATAGAGGTAAGATATGATAGGATAGTGCAAAATATAATCGACAAACAAAAAAACAAAAAAAATACA
>JASAMX010030535.1:0-7500 GCA_030248175.1 Microlaimidae sp. YZB2_3 | reverse complement strand
AGGATTTTTTTAAATTGCAAAAAAAATTTTTTTACAAAAATATAAATTAAAAAAAATCCTGAAGTACTTTTTTAATCGTTTATAATCAAAAAAATGGTAAAAGCCTATATCTAACTATTTCCAAACTTTCGTTTAAAAATAACGAATCAATTTTTTTAATTTTCGTTTAATTTTTTTTAATTGACGCTGAGAAACTACATTTTGAACCATTCCTTTAAAAGTTGCTTTTAATTAAAGATCCCAGCCGACCCAGTAGCCGAGTGGTTAGTACGTCGGGCTTGGATCCTCAAATCCATGGGGTCGAGTTGTAGTTCGACCGTATTTTTAACGCTGAACAATTTTTTTTTTTAATTTTTAGCTTTTTAATTTAAAAAATGTTTTATTATTTAAGATACGCTAAATAGAAAATGAAAAAATAGAATATTTTATTAATAAACTTTATTAATGTTTTGTATTTTTGACATGTATTTTATTGATGTTATTTGATGATTGTGGACGATAACATTTTTTTACAGAAAAATGAATGTCAAAAATTGAATCAGCAGGTCAAACTACGTGTAGTAAGATGTAATTCAAAAAGATGTCGTCAAAAAAAAACTGTGAAATTCTACCTTAAAGCTCAAAATTGTTAATTTTTATTTTTTGATATTTTCTTCAAAATCACTTTGCAATGCGTTTAACTAACTGCGCATTTTAAGATTCCATTAATTTCGGCCACCTTAAAATTTAGGTGAAAGAAGCTACCGTTTTTTGCTGTTTTTAAATATCATCGTACTACCGTATTTATAAAAAATTTTTCTTGCTCATTTGACTATTTTTGACGTTTTTAAGCCAAAAATAAAAATTCAACAAAAAATACAGCTGATTAAAACTTGTTTTTTTAAGGTTTTGACATAATTATTTAAAGTCTTGCTAATAACTATTAACGTTTGCAAACGGGAGAAAATTAAGTTATATGTACCAAGAACAATACCTAAGGATAAATTTGCAACCTTTAAAAACTTTTATTGTTCGTTTTGGCAATAGTTACAACCAATTTTTTCTAGGTGGCCGAAGTTAATGGCTCGCACCTTAATTTCGACCACTATAAAAATAAAACTTTAAACCTCTACTGATCTTTAAGTGTAACAGAATTTTTAAAATTTTGCACTGGAATAACAAAAATAGCTATTGTTTGATTTTTAGAGCAAATTTTTGGTCGATTGGAAAAACCAGAAAAAACTTATCCAAAAAAAATAAAAAAAGTGGCTGAAATTAAGTCAGTTACCCTAATACTTTCTAAATTGTTTATCACAAAACAACATTCTAAATTAGTTTTAGTCCTTTAATTTCCTATCGGTGATATAGAAAAACATTTGTGTGAATTTATTTGCATATACAGATGCTTATTATTACAAACTTTATAAACCAGCATTTATTTTAATGCTTGTTTTTACATTAAATATTTTAACTTAATTAATGCACTTAGCAAAACTGTGCATGTGTAGTTCAGTGTAAAACCACAAAAAACGAAAGTTGAAGTATTTCAGGCTGAAATTAAAAGTTTTGCGCTCTCTGTCAAGAAGAAATAAAGAATAAACGCGCAAGCAAAAGGAAATAAAACATAAGTAACCAGTGGTTCTGCAACCAAATACTATTGAATTTCATCTACGTCTTCCTTCACACCTGATATTTTCTCAGAGAACGAGTGGTTACTTGACTACCTGCACAATTTCACTCTAATAAAATTCATCTTTAGGCTAGTTTTTATGGGTATAACTTTATATATTCAATTCAATTATTTATTCCAGCAAACCAACAAAAAAAGAAAACAATACACAATGCACAGTATAAACCAAGCGAACCAGTTACGGTCGCGCATACGGTAACAAGTACATGGTTTACTAGATAATGGTCCTAAGGCTTATAGTAAATAAGCACTAAAAACGACCATTCTTAATCGTTTTTTTTAAACTAAAAAGTGATGGAGCGGTGATTTGATTTTCGGAAAGCGAATTCCATTTTGACACAACTCTGTAACAAAAGAACTTTTAATTTTAAAGAATGACCTCTGGTAGGGTTGAAATTAAAGGTAAAAAAGTCATTTGGACTAATATTTGTTTTAGCATTAAGTATTTTGTAACACTCCGTAAGATCAAAAATGTCACGTCGCTCACTTAGAGATTGAATTTTTAAAAATTTTAATCTATTTTCATAAGATGCATAGCGTAAGTTACAACGTTTGAATAGTCTTCGTGTAAAGTTGCGTTGAACTCGTTCAATAATCTCCTGATCTTTTATCAGATAAAGGTTCCAGACTGTAGTAGCGTATTTCACAATGGGTCGAACGTATGATACATAAGCGCGTAAAAAGTTTTTTATTGAAATTGAAGTGAAAGTTCTAAATATCAAAGAAGTTATTTTGTAAGCTTTTTTAGCAACAATTTGACAATGTTGGGAGAATTTTAAGTCATGAGATATGAAGACACCTAAGTCTTTACTTAAAGTTTTATTACTTAGAATCCTGTCCCCTAAAATATAGTCAAAAGATTGTTTAAGTTTGTTTAAAACAAGATGAAGAACCTCACATTTGTTTTCAGCCAGCTGCAACTGCCATTCGTTTGACCAAATCCAAATACAATTTGAATCTTCTTGGAGTAGTTTTTGCTTAATTTTCTCATCCTCCAATGAGAAGTCAAGATACACCTTAGCATAGCCGGCGAAAAGCTTAATCTTAGAGTGTTTAACACAGCTAATTAAATCATTTATTTAAATAACAAATAGAAAAGGACCTAAGACCGACCCCTGCGGTACAGAACTTTTAACATTATAAGAAGATGATTCTTGATTGTATTTAAGATATTTAATTAAAGTGAAACGTTTAAATGAAACAAAATTAGATTGTAAATTTTAAAAAGAGTACCTATACTTAAATACTAATTATGAAATGTTCTTCTCTTTTTTCGTTTTTTTAAGGCTTATGAAAATTGGAATGTTTAGGAAAAAATAAGCAAAAACCACAAGTTAGAAAACAAAAATTTGTGGTCGTTGGAAATTTTTGAAAACTTAAGGCCCCAAAGGAATTTGAAGCCCTTAAGCAAAAAATTGTTTGGGTTTCTTATAGAATCAAAAAATTTCAATAACATACTGAAAAAAATAACAAGTAACCAAAAGGTTACGTTTTACAAAAATTCTGAAAAGTATTAATATTATGGGACCATTTTCTGCAAAAAAGACTTGGTAAAAGTAAAATCGGTAAAAGCGCCCAGATTTTTTGTGGGTGAATTTTGAAAATAATTTATTTTTTGTAAGTAAGTTACAACATTTTGTTTATGCTACAAAAAGTTTAAGTTTATCAACTTGCGTTTTGATCAGTTTTGGACATTTTAGATTATTGTTTGATAGTATTTAATAAAGAGTTTTCACAAAATAGTCCAAAGAAATTTTTGGATTGTCCAAAACGCATCTCTGAATTGTTAAAAGAACAACTTTGAATTGACCAAGTTTGGATCTTATCTTTGTAAGGATTATTTTGACAAACTATAAACGAAATATAAATTGGCTTCAAAATCTTTTGGGCTTTTTTCCTTTGGCTAATGTCTCTTAGACTATGTCTTTCGGCCACTTATGAAATTAATTAGATTAAAATTATGAAACAGGTTTAGGACGACCCTTTAATTTTGAAACTAAATAATTTGAATAGAATGGACTCTTCATCCATAAGTATAACTTATTTGAACCTAATTTTACAAAGTTGATAATAATTTTGTCGACCCTGCATACCAAGTAAATTTTTGAATTAAAAATTAAAACGATAACTGGCGTGATATTGTAAAATATTATTTTAGCAATGTGTGGCTCCTGTCAGCGGTTCCGTTCCTGTGGCTGACGCATATTTTCTTTATTTTTGGGTCTATTTCTATTATTTGGTAAAAAATAATAAAGTTCAGAATCCCATAATAGAATAATAATTTAATTTAAACTTGTTATTGATTTTAAAATTTTTACTATCAAAACCTACCAAAAACTTTTTTAAGAGTGTTTTTATAGTCATTAAAATAACTGTTCATCATGCTGTTCATGTTTTAAAATGATGTTTTTTTAAAGGTTTTGTTTTAATTTGAGATCTGACAATAAGTTTAAACCAGTTTAAAAACAACAATTTTCTTATTCGCATAATCCAGAAACCTCTTTTAGAAAAATGGTTTGTCCAGTATTAAGATATGCATGATAATTTTGACCTGATTTTCTGGTTTACTAGATTGGTAATTTTTTACTGTACTTTTAAGCCAGTTTAAAGAAAAAAACAATCGTAATAAATAGTAACACCTCTTTTTTTTAATTTTCTACCTCAACCTTAAATATAAAAATATAAAAAATATATTAATAACTTATGGTGGACCTCTTAATTATGAAACTAAAAGTTTTTTAAAGTCTTTATATTTATTATTTTGAGAGAAAAAAAAATCAAATGTTTTTGGAATCTTTTAAAAAATGTTTAAAGCACTCTCATGGTCCTTCAATATTTATGAATAGCGCCAAGAATATTCGCATTCCTGATAGCGCTAATAAAAATATTTATACATATATAAATTGATTACATAATTATAAAAGTACCTCACACTCCAAATCATTGCGATGGCTTTTAAATAAACGGCCTTCAATTTCGCAGGTATCAAAAAATTCGAAAACATTGCTTATATTATTTTCGTGGTAACATTTCATTCTGGAATACCATCGCTAAACCATATCAGTAATTTATATAGTTGTTTATTAAGACAGATAAAAATAGAATATCTGAATAAAGTTACAGAATATACATTAAAAAGTATTAAAAGTATAAGAAAGTATAAATAAAATTTTTACAAAATTATTGTTTCAGTTTAAAGTACAAAAAATTAACTCAACTGACAAGATATGAAGTTTTAAAAGAGAAAGAGGGGAAAACAAGGAGAAAGAATGGTAGAAAAAAAGAAAAGAAGGAGATAGGAAGTGTGACAGATATATAATTCTTATTGCGTAGTCTGATATACAGACTGGCACCAAATATGAAGCCAACAAACCTTATACTTCACTTGTTTTGACCTATTATTAATTTAAAACTTTTTACCTCTTTAGGATAAAATTTAATACACGTTCGATAGTCTCTTACGGTTAAGCAGTCCTAAAAAATATGCATAACTAAGCAAAATTAAAAAAACATATAAAACAAGGCTTTGTTTTGAGCTTAAATTATGGTGCTTTAGGTTAAAAAGCATTTTTTAAAGTTTTTAATTATAACATCGCTAATTATAAATCAATAATAATTCTTATATTATAGTCCAGCTAAATAATACATCAAATATACCTGAAAAGTATTGTTCTTTTAACGTCTTTTTTTCACTTAATATTTTTAAAAAAATTAAGTCATGTTTTTTTCATGGATCACGATGTATTATATTTGCCAAAATATTTGTCAAAAATAAGTTTTTTAATCATTTCAGCTGATAGCCCATGTTTTTATTATGCCCTGTAATAATTTTTGTATAAATCCTTCTCTGTTTTAGTATGCTAGAAGTGCTCAAAATTCCAGGTTCGTTGCCAACGTACAAAATAATTGTAAACACAATAATCAATTCAATTTCTTATTTTTTAATGTTTAACTCTGAAGTGAAATTAAAATCTGAAAAATACCTTCGCAACTATAGATTACAGGAGCACCATTAATAATTTGCGATAATCTTTAAATCAAGTAGGCAAATTTAATTCTGATTGATTATTATATATATTGATCACACCAATATATACAATAATTTGAACCGGCGAAATGTCAGATATGGTGTTCTAGTTGTCAATAATAAGCAGTCGTGGTGAATATAATTTTGGTAATTTAATTCCATCTTCAATGCGTTTTATGATTGTGGCACCTGCTATTTATTCACAACAGAAGTGTGCAATCATACAGAAAACCAAAAACAAAATCAGCTGCGTGCTGAGCACTTGGCACTATTTTAATATTTTTACTATGTTTTGAGGTGAGTATTGTTTTGTAAAATTAAGTTTAACAGTAATAAAATTAAAAGTGTTAGAATAAAAAAAAGAGAAAAATGACACTACCGGAGTATTCCATAAATTGTCACATGTTGATGATATTTGTGCAAATGTAATTAAAAAGTGACAAAGCACATATGTAAACATTCCAAAAAGATAAGTGCAGGTCAACACTAAAAATTAGAAACGAACCGTGTGAAAAACACGTGTAAGTAAAACTTTGCATAAACCGATGAGTTTGGGCCACAAGAAATAAATATTAGTGATAGTCTTATTTTCAAATTTCATGCTACAGAGCTCAGACCATGAAAACGGCTTAAGACCCATCCGCCTATTACATCTTTAAATTTTAGGTTTTTATTTAATAACAAGGTTTGTTCCAAGTTATTTCAGCGGAGATTTCTAAAACTATAGACCGTCTAAACACGTCTGTCATCACTGTACCAGCTTTATAAATGTGTTTTCAATTCATAACAAAGTTTTAAAATAAAATAATGAAATTTCATCACTGTACCAGCTTTATAAATGTGTTTTCAATTCATAACGAAGTTTTAAAATAAAATAATGAAATTTCATCACTGTACCAGCTTTATAAATGTGTTTTCAATTCATAACAAAGTTTTAAAATAAAATAATGAAATTTCATCACTGTACCAGCTTTATAAATGTGTTTTCAATTCATAACGAAGTTTTAAAATAAAATAATGAAATTTCATCACTGTACCAGCTTTATAAATGTGTTTTCAATTCATAACGAAGTTTTAAAATAAATTAATGAAATTTCATCACTGTACCAGCTTTATAAATGTGTTTTCAATTCATAACGAAGTTTTAAAATAAAATAATGAAATTTCATCACTGTACCAGCTTTATAAATGTGTTTTCAATTCATAACGAAGTTTTAAAATAAAATAATGAAATTACACTTTTATCACTTAATTAATTGTCACAATACAGGACGGGGCTGAGGTTTTAAAAAATTTTATTTTTAAATAACTTAAAAACCAGTGTTAAATGCTGACCTAGAACTCCAGAGCTTCAGAGCTTCAGACCCGGAGCTCTAAAGCTTGAAATTGGGGAACACCAGTTCTACATGCTAAATATATGGTAGCTAACATAACTCATTATACGGCCAGTTAAATCTTTATTTCTGAATCAGATTATGTTGGTGAAAAATCATAAAAAAACATTAAAGAACCAGCACAAAAGTAACATTATGTTAAATGTTCAACTTGATGTAAGTTAAATAAAATGTTTGGGCAAAATTTTTTGTCATTTAATTCTGCTTAATTAACATTAAAAAAAACACATGTTTGGACTTTGGAGATGTTTTAAATTTTTGTGTTCTTTTTTTTTTTTTTTTCTTTTTTTTTCTTGTGAATTTTTATGTTTTTATATTTTATTTAAGGTAATATTTTATATGATTTTACGAAATACACACAAATTTAAATTTTTTTTTTTTTGTTTTTTTTTTTTTTTTTGTTATTTATT
>JASAMX010030534.1:0-18527 GCA_030248175.1 Microlaimidae sp. YZB2_3 | reverse complement strand
AAAATCCGAGAAACGCAAAATACCCATATCGTTTTTTTTCTGGAGTGCATTTTACCCATATCGTTTTTCGATTTTGAAGGAAAAATAGGTTAAAAACACTAATTTTAGGTCAAAAGCCTTTTTATTGCATTTTTGAGCTTTTTATTGCTTAAAACATTCATTTTAACCTCAAAACTTAAGTTTGGAGGCAGTTAGAAGTCATTTTAAAGACATTTTTTTTCTTCATTTTTCCAAAATTGGGGGGGGGGTTAACTTTTTCTCCCCCCCCCCACTTCTGAGTGGGGGGGGGGTTAAACCCCACTTCTCAGAATTTGGGGGGAGGGTTAACCCCCCCAACCCCCCCCCGTGCCCATGTATGATCCCAAGGGGGGTCCGGAACCCCCCTAGATTTTTAAGGGGGGTCGACCCAGGTGCAAAATTTTGAAATCTAAAGGCCAAAGGGGGGTCAGGTGGGGTCTGGAGTCCAAAGCAAAACAGTTTTAAACCATAAATAACTTTAATAATTGTTCTTTTCATAGGATAATACGACATTTTATTAAATAAAAAGCAATATTCTGGTATAAAAAGGATTTAAAAACATGAATATGTGTTAAAAATTCATGTTTTTGGAAGAAAATTTAGTATAAAAAAGTGTCTAAAATTTTTCAAAGGGAGAGGGGGGGGGGGTGTCAGATTTCAAATTCTAGAGGGGGGTCAGGAGTAAAAAAAATTCGGAAATTTGAGGGGAGGGGGCTCCCTAGATTTTCGTCTAGGGAGGAGGTCCCGAAATTTCGAGGCTAGGGGAGGGGCTGGACCCCACCCTCACCCCCCCTAAAAAGCTAGGGGAGGTGTCAACCATAGGTGAGAAAGGGGGGGTGGGGCAGGGTGGGGTCCACCCCCAGCCTCGAAATTTTGGGGGCCCCCCCTAGACGAAAATCTAGGGGGCCCCCCCT
Organism: Microlaimidae sp. YZB2_3; assembly: GCA_030248175.1. Classification (NCBI taxonomy): domain Eukaryota; kingdom Metazoa; phylum Nematoda; class Chromadorea; order Desmodorida; family Microlaimidae; species Microlaimidae sp. YZB2_3. The sequence goes on along the minus strand of JASAMX010030534.1, from coordinate 17,595 downwards.
CCCCCAAATTTGCGAATTTTTTACCCCTGACCCCCCTCTAGATTTTGAAATCTGACCCCCCCCCCCCCTCCCCCCTCGGGATGAATCAACAAAAACACCTACTAAAAATACTTACAGTCAGAAATGCATGTATCGTAAGAATCAGTTAAGAACCGCATAAATATTTATAAAATTTTGGAGACGTTGTTAAAGTATTAAAAAATGTTTTAAATTTGGTTTATTTCCAACCAGCAATAATGAAGAAGAAATTTTTTTTAAAACTAAATAAGTTTTCCATTATTATTATTATTATTATCAAATTGATGTCTTTATTTAATTAACATACTCGTCTTTTAAAAGAAAAAAATACAACATCAAATCACTAATTAATGAAAAAAGTGCCTTTAAATCAATCAGCAAAAAATCTACCAAAAATGTAATTTGATCGAATTTTTTAATAAAATTTGCTTTATAATCAACTGGTTTTCAAAAAATAATGATTTTTTAAACAATTATGTCATTTTTGCAGTGTTTTGTTTTCTTGCAACGATCTAATCTCCAACGATCTATTGTCTCACAAATCTAATCTCCAACGATCTAGTGTTCGACGATCTAATCTCCAACGATCTATTGTCGACGATCTAATCTCCTGATACCGTTTATAAGTAGTTAAAATGTTTTGAATCATGCAAATTAGAGAATTCTAGTGCTGTTTTATTCTAGCACTTTGTTTTTGTGTTTAGTCGTCCGATGTTTTAAAGAAGTTCACACCGCTTTTTGACCGTGTATTAGTGGAAAAGTACGCCCCAGAAACTAAATCAAAAGGTGGTATTATAATTCCAGAAAAAGCTCAAGGGAAAGTTTTAGAAGCTACAGTTTTGGCCACCGGTCCCGGAGCAAGATCAGAGGTAATCAATGGCTGTAGCCAGGATTTCGCGAAAGACGGGGAACTGCGGGTCATACAACCAAAAATGCATTCTATCCAGTGTTTATTTGTCAAAAAATACATTCTATCCAATCCAGTGCTTGTTAGAAAACGACAAAAGGGGAACGTTCCCCCAGTTCCCTCCCCTGAGTACGGCCATGGTAGTATAATAATTAATGATAAAATTTTTAATTTGATAAATAGTTTGTACAGTATTGAATTGAATTGAAAATATTTTACTTCCAGACCTGTGCACGGACTGGAAATCCCCCCCCTCTTTATTGGTGAATTTGCCCCCCCCCCCGTTTTATTGCCCCCCCCCGCCAAAAAACGAAAGTACCCTAAAATTATAAAGCCATTTTTGAGCTAGGATGACGCCATTATCGCGAATTTTTTTGCAGTTTTTAACCTATTTCAATGTATTTTAAGCCATTTTAGGCCTTTTTTTCGCTCTTTTTGTCCCTTTTTTCCGTTTTCCTTTCTTTTTAAAATTTTATAATCACCCTTTAGCTGTGCGGTTTTGACTCTAGTATCTCGAGGAAAAAAACAAAATTACAAAAAGTACTAAGATACATAAAGTATGCTAATTTATTTTAATCTGTAGAATGTTTAAAAAACCCCAAAATAACTTTTAAACCAAACAAAACGGTTAATATACAATGCAGTAGTTTCTAAAATCTAATGTATTTAAATGTTTTTTAAAAGTAGGTTATGAATTTGAAAACAACGACATAATTTGCTAATGCATTCCAAATGTGTATAACTCTTTCGAAAAAAATATTTACGACAATCTGATTTTAGAATTTTTTTACTTTTTAAAGTTAAATTATTTTATCTTCGAACCATATAACTATAAGGGTGCGTTTGCGTTCATACTTATGACAAAACGTCCTTTGGACAAAGTCCAAAGGACGTTTTTACATACGTTTATACGCTGTATTTGTCCTTTGGACTTCGCCCAAAGGACGTTTTGTCATAAGCAGACCTGTGCACGGTCTGAAAATGCCCCCCCCGTTTTATTGGAGGATTTGCCCCCTCCCCCGCCAGAAAATGAAAAAGTACCCTAAAAATATGACGCCATTTTTGACCTATGATGACGCCATCATCGCGAATTTTTTGCAGTTTTTAGCCTATTTCAATGTATTTTAAGCCATTTTAGACCTATTTTTACCTTATTTCCGCTTTTTTTGTCCGTTTTTTCCCTTTTCCCTTCTTTTTTTCTCTTTTTTCTCCTTTTTTTCTCTTTTTTTTCTGTTCCCCCGCTTACCCCCCCCGTTTTATTGCCCCCCGTTTCAAAAAAGTTGCCCCCCCCCGCGCCCCCCCCGTGCCCCCCCCCGTTTTGGAATTGCCCCCCCCGTTTTAACCCCGGGGGGGGGCAGTGCACAGGTCTGCATAAGTATGAACGCCCCCTAATTTTAACGACATATAACAATAAGCGACGACGGTAACTATCAAAGGGAAAATTCATAGGTGTTTTTGGTCGGGTCCGCTAGGGGGGTCCACCCCCGGGTGGAAGGCCAAAATTTTTTAGGTGGGGTCCGGACCCCCCTGGCTTTTTAGGGGGGTCGACCCCGGGTACGAGATTTCAAATTTGGGGGGGGGGGTCAGGGGGGTCCAATTTTTTAGCAAAATTTTTTTAACTCAATAATTTAAGTGTTTTTAGGTGTAATATTGAATTTTATGTATTAAAACAGCCTATTTAGGCCTAAAAAGTGTATTTAAACACTGTTTTTAACTAAAAACCCGTGTTTTTGACAGTAAATAAAAATATACTTCCAAATTGGTCGGGAGGAAGGGGGAGGGGGGTCAGCCATGCTAGAGGGGGGGTCAGGCCGGACCGCTCTCGAGCTTTGGGGGGGGGGAGGGGGGGGCTCCCCTGAATTTTTTCTAGGGGGGGTCCAAAATTTTGGCTCTAGGGGGGGTGCACCCCTCTGTCCCCCCCAAAAAACACCTATGGGAATATTGCATTTAAAGCATATCATTCGTGCAAAAAAAGTTTGAACTTTCTCTATGATTTTGATATCTTTTATTTGGTAAGAATTCCAAATTGGTGAATTTGACTCCAAAATCGGACGAACGTATGTAGTGTAGTACGCTCGTAAAATCAAGAGAGGATTGGTAGATTTAAAACATTTTGATATTAAAATCGTACGTGAATATGCAAATTTAAAATTTAAAGAAGACAAAAAATTTATTCCTAAGTCACGAATTTCATTAACGTTTTTGATAGCTATATGAATCTGAAAGAAAATAGTTGTGTTGTTTTATAGATTCTCTTCCAATACTTAAAACATTGCATTTTTAGAAGGAAATGGTTAACTGCCAATCAGAAGCCCATTTTGAGAATTTTTGAAGTGTAATCAAAAAATCGATATTGTTGTCATCTTTTCGTGCATGATAGATTTTACCATCATCCGCGAAAAGTTTTATTCCGCAAGAACCATACATGGGCACGGTGGGGGGTTTAGGGGGTTACCCCCCCAATTCTGAGAATGGGGGTTTAAACCCCCCCCCCACTCAGAAGTGGGATGGGAGAAAAAGTTAACCCCCCTTCAAAATCGAAAAACGATATGGGTAAAATGCACTCCAGAAAAAAAACGGGTCCGCTTCGTTTTAGTCCCGCTTCGTTTTAGTCCTGGAAAAAAATCACTGCGAGCTTCGTTTCAGTCCCGCTTCGTTTTAGTCCCGCTTCGTTTTAGTCCCGCTTCGTTTTAGTCCCGCTTCGTTTTAGTCCCGCTTCGTTTGAGTCCCGATTCGTTTTAGTCCTGGCGGAAAATGCGTTCATAAACTAGTTCCGGCTACGTTGCTTCGTTTCAGTCCCGGAAAAAACGCTGCAAGCTTCATTTCAGTCTTGGAGAAAAATTCACAGCAAAAAATCTGCGCAAGTCATTTTGCCGCAATATTTTGTTTTATACAAAGACCTTTGTACTACAATTTTCTAAGCTTATTTGATTCATTTTGCATTGATTTAAGAATTCTAGAATTTTTTCATTTATTTAAACTATTTTTAGTTTTTTAACCCATTTAGTTCACTGTAATTAAAGGAACAGTGTCACAAATCTAATTCCTATAACGCCCTAAATATACTACTTTTTTAGTTTTTTAACCCGTTTAGTTTATTGTAATTAAAGGAACACTCACAAATCAAATTTCTATAACGCCCTAAATGGACTACTCTTTTAATACAAAACCTTAATTTTAATGTGGACGTCAAAACTATTTTTTTTGTTTTTTGCCCCGTTTAGTTTATTGCAATTAAATAAGGACTATCGCAAACCAAATTTCTATAATGCCCTGAATAGTGTACTCTTTTAATACAAAACTACTATTTTAATCTTAATCTACTTCAAATTAAATATTTTGGTTTCTCCAGCCCAATTCAAGAAAATTCAGAAATTTTAATTATATCAGTTCAGTAACCAAGTTGTATAATCTGGGCGTTACAGGAATTTGATTTGTGGTATTACTCATTTAAAAACCTAACAATAAATTTGGAAATACTTTTATATTTTATTTTTTCGAAAAGTTTTATATTAATTTTAGAAAATTCCTTTATTTTATATCTGCAACATTTTTATTATTATCGCATCCAAATACACAAAAGAAAACAATAAATTCAGAATCTATAATATAAAACATAAAAACGTTAATAAAATATTTTTTTTATTTAATTTGCTTTTATGTCACTAATTTGTTGGTATACGTTTTTACCAAAATTTTGTTTTACAATTAAATGTTTGTAAGAAATCATAAAAGAAATCACATATCAATAAAAAGGATCATATAAAAGCAAATAGAATAGTTTTTTTAACATAAATGAATCTAATATACATAAATTTGAAATTGCTCATTTAATGGTCGGAGCTGCGGTGATATCTTCGTCTTAAATGGCCGGAGCTCCAGAGCATGATATTGGAGGTTCGGAACACATACATATATTTATGTATATAAAAGTGTGTTATTTCGTATTTTTTTTACAATAACCGATAATCGAAATGAACGAAAATTTAAAATTCTTACATTTTGTTTGATAGTAAGACAAGCTCCCGTCTTTGGCTTAGACCTTGGCTTAAGAAAATTAAGGCCCATGTATCCCTCCAAAGCTACGCCAAAAATAGTATCCTCTATTTTAGATTTATAATAGTTTATTTTGTTTTAGGATGGAAAAACACTCCCCATGTCAGTCAAACAGGGAGATAGAGTTTTACTTCCGGAATACGGTGGCACAAAAGTAGTAATCCAGGAACAGGTTTGCAATTTAGCTTTTTAATACTATACAATCAAATTCAAATCTGTGTAGTCTAAAAATTCTCGCTTACGCTTAGTTGAGTTGAGTTAGTTAAGAATGTAAACCGATGATGTAGGTTGCAATTTTAGCATGTGGTTGACGTAAAAGCTTGTTGAAAAAGCTAAAAGCTAAATGAATCAATTTTGTATAAATAAATTGTTCGCTTCGGATAATCTAAAAATTTGATATTTTAAACATTGCTGTATTAAACAAATAACAGAGCGGTCGATTGAAAAAGTTTGATGGGTTTTTTGGTTCAAGATTTTTTAATCATCGTTTTAGGATTACAGCAAAGTCAAGAGTGGATGTGTAAGAATTGTTTTTTTTTATCTAGAAGAATACTAACTAACCCGTTCCCGTTAAGGCCTTTTTCCCCGCTACAACTGTGAAACCTTCGTACAACAAAGGTAAAACCTTCGTCTCACGGTGGTGGTATTTTCGTATGACAAATGTCGTACGTAAACCTTACCGCCGTAAGCTCTTCGAATGACCTAGGTTTTACTTCCGTCATACATAATTTTTTATGCGCGAATAGTGCCCAGTGAGCGAACAAATTGAAATGGTTAAAGCTGTACGGTAGCAATATGCAAATTTTTGCAACATGAAATACCCTACCTACGTAATGCACTGTATCCGTGACAAAAATCTGCATGTTGCCACCGTAGAGCTTTAACTATTTCAATTTGCTCGCTCACTAGGCACTATACGCGCAAAAAATTAGGTATGGCGGAAGGATGACATATGTCACACGAACGTTTCACGGTTGTTTTGGAGGAAAAGGCAATTACGGGAACGGATTAAAAGTCAGTTCCATTTGAGGAGGGACCGCCTTCTGGATGGAACTAATCAATGATTTAATTTTTTCTGTTACAAAAACACATAAATAATTGTATTACTAGAATTAGGGCAATGTAGCCAAAAGCCAAGTGCGTTTTACCAGTTGTATCGCTTAAGGAATTTTGTTGCGATATGTTTAAGATTTTTGCAAATTTATTATGCTTGAATTCACATTGAAGATTTCAAAGTTTACAAATTGTTTGCTGAAATATGTTTAAGGTCAAGAAATAGAGGGGGGAGTTTAATTTTAGTAATGTCAACCACGATGGGATAGCAATATCCATAATGGATTAAAGTAACTTTATTTCTCATGATATTTAAATAAAATATAGGTACATTATAGGGTAACCAGAAATAAGAAAAGCTATATTATATTTTATTTGGCAATATTTAATAAGCTAAAATTTATTTATATTTTATTACTATTATATTTTAGGAATATCACATTTACAGAGAATCGGATATTATGGGAAGATGGGAGTCGTGATCACACAGATTTGATATAATATTAGGCATTGATCGAAATCTATACCCACTGTTGTTATGCTGTATGGCTTTGAAGCTCTGAATTTTAATAGATTACCGTTATGTTAATTTTTATTGTTAGCTTTCGGTAACGTAACTTTTGTTTATTATTTCACTTTGACACATTGTATTTGAAATTTAAAAAAAAACTAAAAAATTTGAAGTCTCTAAATTTGGTTGCCACGGTTAATATAGTTCGTGAGCGAGTATACTATAATTATTATTATGTTGTTAGTGCGTTTAGTTAAACAAAGGGAATCTGGTTACGTTAACCTTTTGTTTCTAAATTTTATAGAATGTTGTTTTAGTCGATAAATTAATAGTCAAATCTTTGCATGTTGTTGAGTTTAAAATTTGATTGCTAGATTTATAATAAAATTTTTTTTTTAAAACTTATGGAATTTATAATTTACAAACACAAAACACCCATTGTCAAGCTTAGTGCTGTTTTTTAAATGTTACAAAATTGAGATTGGTTTAAATAATAACATTTTTTGTATATTCTCTGTTTTTTCCATGCCTAAAAGTCTTAAATTAGGACCAATTAACAAAGCGGTTGGGAGCTTTGCGCTAACAAAAAACGAATAATAATGTTAAATCAGTTTTTGATCTCTTTAAAACATCAGTGGAAATTATTTTTTGTTTAAACAGTCGTGATATTGTAACTTTAATGAGACATCCCCCTGATACCAGCTATCGTAACGAAAGTTTGAGCCTGGTAACCCACGTCAAATTTAAAATTAGGCTAAAATATTGGCTTTGATACAACCTTTTTTAAAAAACGTGGACAATTAATAACAATCGAGTATAGAGGGTGCAAAGGAAAAGGTATATGCTGTTGTAACTATTTTAGTATTTTAACTATCAATGAAATCGATAATAAAAATTGCAGAAGGTTTTGTTTCAAAATGGTAAGTCTAAGGACAGGAAAGTGGTTGAGCAAGAGGAACCACTGTTAGAAAAAAGATGAACGCGACAAGAAGTTAACCTTCGCATCTGATCAACAATCGTCAAGATTGAACGAAGACTTAGGGTAGTGCATTTAATTTCGACACTTTTTTGTTTTTCCGATGTAACTTTTTACTGTATGGCCCGATTTTCATGTTTGATCGCTCATTTTGAAGCTTTCACGATACTGCGTTGCGTCACAAAAGTTTCACTGCACGAAAGTAGTTTTTTTAATTAAATCAGTTTTTAAAAAATGGAAAATTGCCGAAATTAAATATGTGCATTTAATTTCGGCACTTTACAATCAATCGATTGTTTCTCAGTCAAAAAATCATCATTTTCAAAAATTTAAAAGCCTATCATTATCTTCAGACAGTTTTCTTTAATTTAAGCTTCTATTTGTTGTTCAATGTGTAACTGGCAAAAAATTACAGCTAAAATGCCAAACGGTATCAAAATGAGCAAAATTTGGAAAAAAAGTGCATTTAATTTCGGCACTTTTTAAAAGGACCCTCTTAATCGGGTTTAAGTGCAGTGCTATGACCCCTACACATTTCAACGTCTTTTAACTATTTACAACTACAATTTAACATCCGACCACTTAATTCAATCCGTTTTTACCTACAGTATATGAGTGCCGAAATTACACTATTTTATGTTATAACGATTGCTCACCACAGACGCAACGTAGAACCAGGGGGACTAAAAATTCGGAAAATAGACTAAATTTTACCAGGACAGTTTAATTTTTAAACCAATTTATTGCGTAATCATGAAATGCCCGTGTTCTAAAAACGAGTAACAATTTTATTTTTTATAAATCACACAATTTCACATGAAAATATCATAACATAAAAAATAAACAGCTCACGACAGTAATCTACATATAATTATCTCTCATTTGAGCTATCAAACGTCGTATTCCGTCCAGGATTACCAAAGATATAGTCCAAAATCAAAAATGCCCAATTGGGAAAAGTGCCGAAATTAAATGCACTACCCTAGTAGTTGCAACAATGTAAATCAAAAATCCTTTAAAAGGATTTAAGGAAAAGGTTGTCTGTAGTAGTCATATGCTGCACGGTCCTGTGTTAGTAGTGAGTGCTAATATTGTGTAAGGTGATATGAACAGCAATTCCCATTTTATATAAGGAGATTGGGACAAAGCTTTTGTTTTGATCATTATTTGCAATGTATCGGTAATACCAAAATAGTGCTAATGATGTTTCTACCCTCGTTCTGCGAAGCTCCTTGCTTTTTAACGTTTAAAAAATGTGGAAGCGGCCACATTTTTATTTACCGACTGTTTTTCGGGCTAATTAAAATTTTAGTGAAGTGACGTTACTCCGGAGCGGAGCCCCAGAGTTTCTATTTATTTTTGCACTATTTTTTACATTAATCAACCAAAGTCGTGTAAGAAATATTTTGCATAAGCGTAATTGACACGCAGCTGATTGATTGGTCGTTGTGTATGATGTTTATTTCAGTAATAATACGTTCAGCCGTTCTTGCGTGGTTTTTCTACAAAAAAAAATTTAGGTGCTTCGACAGTTGCCAACGTATTTTTCAACCAAACTGTATGCAAATTATTCTTTCGTTGGTCGATTAAAAAGTATTATACAGTATAATTTTTATTTTGTCAAAATTTTTTTGTAAAGTAAATTTTTCCAAAACTTATTAAAAACAAAAAAATAGCCTAAAATGCGGTTAGAATAAAATATAATTTCAGGCTTAAGCTTAAAATAGCGCATATAAGGGAAAGAGCTGGGAAAAAAAACCTCCCCTGTCATTCTTGGTGAAGGTTTTGGCCTTCGACGTCCGGGCCGAATGAGTTTTCACGTGTCGGACAGTATTACACCGACACGTATTACTCATGGGACCCGGACAGTATTAGACTAGTGAGTTTATGAAGTGAATTTAAATCAATAAACGGCTATTATAATGGCTTCTTCTCCATTTTAATTGGCCGAATTAAAATGGCCACTTTGCCATTATAATGGAGGGTGTCATTTAAATGAAGAGGTTTATTAAAAGGCCTACTTTTACTTACTTTTTTTATAGGAGTTGCACTATTTTTAGGTATGTTATATTTTTGCTATTATTATTATTATTATTATTACTATTATCATAAACATCAAACAATGTCCAACTGTACGCTAAATTTTCGAACGAAATTTTGCTTGAAAAAAAATCAAAAATGCGCAAGTTGTCTTCTTTTTGTTGTACGAATAAAGCAGCATTGAGTGCAGAAAAGTCGAAATTTTTAACTGCAAGAAAACTATTACTGTGTTAAAAATTGCAATTTTAGGGAAAACCAGCAGAAAATGACGCCTTTTTGTTAGAAAACTCGCCCAAGTTGTGTATGTGAAAGTTTTCTAGCAAAATCTTGGTCAAAAATTTAGTGTATCGTGGGACATTCTCTTGTATTATATATTCTTTGATCACTAACTATTAGAAAGTTATACTATTGCGTAGCTAAAAATTTAATTTTATAAATTTAATTTTTATAATTTAAATTTAAAAAATGGTAGATTAAGGAGTGAAATTCGATCAGGGTGAAATCAGCGGGATAATCAAGTAGCCACTCGTTCTTCGAAAAAATAACACGTCTAGGGAAACGCATATGACGCAACTTTCAGACAATTGATTATATTACTATTATCAAGAATATATAACACAAGAGAATGTCCGACTGTACACTAAATTTTTGACCAAAATTTTGCGAGAAAAGTCGCACTTTTAAATTCGTGTGCGACTTTTTCTCGCAAAAATACGCCATTTTCTGCTAGTTTTTCCGCGCTGCGATTTTTAACACAGTGTTAGTTTTCTCGCAGTGGGGACTGCGACTTCTTTCGCACTCTATGCTGCTTTATTCGCAGTGCGAGTCTGGCCGCGCAACAAAAAAATGCAGACGCTGGTAGTCATTTTCAATGGAGTAAAACACTTTGAAACTTGTTTTATTTAATTTTAAAACGTTGGAAATTTATTTTATTAAAACTAAAAAGTTTTAACATCTTAAGGTAAAAAAACAACTTTTACTCATTTAAACACAAAATTTTCGCTCCGTTTTGTTTTTATTTTTTTGTTGTGCAGCCAAACTCGCAGTGCGAAAATAATCGCAGTGCGAATAAGGCAGCATAGAGTGCGAAAGAAGTCGCAGTCCCCACTGCGAGAAAACTAACACTGTGTAAAAAATCGCAGCGCGGGAAAACTTGCCAAAAATGGCGGATTTTTGCGAGAAAAGTCGCACACAAATTCAAAAGTGCGACTTTTCTCGCAAAATTTGGTCAAAAATTTAGTGTACAGTCGGACATTCTCTTGTGTTATATATTCCTGCTATTATTAAGAATATATAACACAAAAAAATGTTCGACTGTGCATTTAATTTTTGACCAAAATTTTGCCAGAAAAGTCGCACTTGCTAACTTTTTGTGTAGGTTCTCGCAAAAATCCACCGTTTTTTAGTAGTTTTCCCGCGCCGCGGTTTTTATCACAGTGTTAGTTTTCTTGCAGTGAGTACTGCCACTTCTATTGCACTCAATACTGTTTTATTCGCACTGCGACTATTTTAGCACTTCGAGTCTGGATTTACAACAAAAAAATACAGACTAAAGCTAAAGTCTTCCAGGCTGAAATTAATGGCGTAACCGCTCTCCACCAGGAAGAAATAAACAATAAACCCGCGAGCGAGAAAAAATTAAAAAAAAAAGTTTTCAGCGGTTACGTAACCAATTACTATTTAGTTGCGTCATGTGTTTCTCTGCACGTAATATTTTCTCAAAGAACGAGTGGTTATTTTACCACCGTTCTATTTTCACCCTGATAGAATTTAATTTTAGTCTATTATCTTATTACTAGTCTTTTGTTTCTTAGTGCATACAAAATCACAAAAACAATACAATACAGACGCTGGTGTTCGAAAGTTATTTATTTCGTTGTAAAACGTTGGAGAGTTGACTTATTTCATTAAAAAACGACTTTTACTCATTTAAACACAAAATTTTCGCTTCACTTTGCTTTTTTTGTTCTGCAGCCAGCCTCGCAATACTAAAATAGTTGCAGTGCAAATAAATTAGTATTAAGTGCAAAACAGGTCACAGTCCCCACTGCAAAAAACCTGTGTTAAAAATCGCAGCGCAGGAAAACTAGCAGAAAATAGCGGATTTTTGCAAGAAAGGTCGCACAAATGTTTGCAAGTTAGACTTTTCTAGTAAAATTTTGGTCAACAAATTAGTAGTGATGGGCAGTCCCAGTCCCGGATGTTCCGGGCAAAATTTGGAATTTCGTTAATGAATTTTGGAAAATCTCAATTTTTTTCCGATTCCTGTTCCGGATTTTTTAAAATCTCAATTCTGGTTCCGGTGTCCCGAGAGTTTCATAGTGTGATAGGCGGTTCCGGAAGTTGCGGGCGAAGTTTGAAATTCCCGTGTCGGATCGTGTTCCGTATTTTTGGAAAACTTCAATTTCAGTTCCGGTTCCGGGGGTTCCGTAGTTCCGCTCATTATTACAAATTAGTGTACAGTCCGACATTCTCTTGGGTTATTTTTATTTTAAAAATACGCGAAAAATACAAAAAAAAAAGTTTGAACACAACTGCACACTATTTAAATATATTAATTAATGTTTAAGGACCTACCTAGCATAACAAAAATTGGGTCGGCGGTCCCACCACGAAACAAAGTTCCTCTTAAATTCAATGCATTTTTTGTATTTTTTTGAAACTGGAAATACTATAAACAAATAAAACACCTACTTGAAAAATTTTAGTGTTTTTTTTGTGTTTAATTAAGCATTACAACATGTTTTTTTCTGGTTAACCAAACAAAATTTACATGTGAGAAACCTTAGTTATGCTGAATATAACTCTAATTAATGGTCAAAAGTTAACAAAAATACTCGAAACCGTTTTAATATAGTTGTTTAATCTCCGGTTTCCAAAAAAATTTGGTAAAAATCATTGGTTTCATAACAAATTCTGATTTCGCCACGGGACTGCGGACCCAAATTTTTGTAATGCCAGGTAGGTCCATTCCACATCCACACGATAATATACATTGAGTACAAGAACTGAAAAAAATAGTCATAAAACAGTAAACAGTATAGATACAAATAGTATGAAATAAAATATAGTTGCACAGGTATCTTTTGCAATACTACGAGAGTGCAACTTAAAACTTAAAATTTTTTAAACTTTAAGAAAAAACCAGATTGCTTGGTAGTTTTTTTCAAAAATTAAAGACTCTGTTACTAAAAAATGTTTGAATATTTTTTGATTTAAAAACTCTATAGCATGGCCGTTCTGCTATGGGCTTTTGCCGCAATGTATTCACAATGTTTTGAAAATTTTAAACTAGATTCAAAGACAACGAATCAATCATGAATTGAATCTTAGTGATTAATAAATTTATCATTTAATTTTTGGACTATGAAATCCAATGTGCATAACAACGCATGTTTGAAGAGCAATATTTAGCCGCCAAGTTTCTGTTTATAAAGTAAGATCATTTATATCATTCTGAAAATCTAAATAAGACTGTTGGTTTTCATTGTGCTTCATAGATTTTGGCGTCAACGGCAAAAAGTTTTATAATGCTGTTTTGAGCGACTGAATCTGGTAAATCATTGATAAACAACAAAAAAGGAAGAGGACCCAAAACACTGCCCTAACAAGGAGATATCCGGAATGGGCGTTTCCATCATTTAAATACAACTACTGTTGCTTAAAAACTATTTGATCCAGTTTAAAAGCTCATAGCAACTGCCATAATCTTTTAGTTTATGCAATAATTTAGGGTGGCTTACGCTTTCGAAAGGCTTTGCAAAATCAATGTACATAACGTTTACAGACATTTTATTTTTTAGTGATGTAACCCAATCTTCAATACAATTTAGCAATTGAACGCTCACAGATTTTTTTGATAAGAAACCATATTGATCCTTGCATATTAATTTGTTTTCTCTAAGATAATAAATAATGCTCCCCATTACTTTACATGTTTGGCAAATCAAGAAAATTGGACTATAATTTCTACATATAACTTGTTAAACCCTTCTTAGAAACGGGAACAACCAAAGCTTCTTTCTATAATTTAGGTAATAAGCCTGATTCAAAAGAAATTTTAAAAATTTTTGCAAGTGGCATTTCTATAGAAATACCGTTAGCTACATTTTTTAAATCAGTCGATGGTAATTTGTCTGAGGTTTGAGAAAGCTTACCAAGGAGTTTTCTTAACTTTTTGTTTACCAAACTGACTGGGAAATAGGCATGACTAAGGATTTTATTGGTTTTGAAATTAAATTTTGACAAAATTTCATCATCAATTATACAAACAGAATGGAACTACCTAGCATAACAAAAATTGGGTCGGCGGTCCCACCACGAAACAAAGTTTCTCTCAAATTAAATGCATTTTTTCGTAGGGTAACTGACTTAATTTCGGCCACCTTTTTTTATTTTTTTGAATAAGTTTTTTCTGGCTTTTTCAATCAAGCCGAAATTTGGCCTAAAAATCAAACAATAGCTACATTTGTTATTCCAGTGCAAAATTTGAATATTTCTGTGACACTTAAAAATCAGTGAAGGTTTAAACTTTTTTTTTAAAGTGGCCGAAATTAAGACGCGTGCCATTTATTTCGGCCACCTACAAAAAACTGTCCATAACTATTGCTTAAACGAACAATAAAAATTTCTAAAGGTTGCAAATTTACCCTTAGGTATTGTTCTTGGTACATATAACTTAATTTTCCCTGTTTGCGAACTTTAATAGTTATTAGCAAGACTTTAAATAATTTTGTCAAAACTTTAAAAAAACAAGTTTTAATAACTTGTATTTTTTGTTCAATTTTTATTTTTGGCTTAAAAACGTCAAAACAAAGTCAAACGAGCAAAAAAATTCTTTATAAATACGGTAGTACAATGATATTTAAAAACAGCAAAAAACGGCAGGTTCTTTCACCTAAATTTTAAGGTGGCCGAAATTAACGGAATCTTAAAATGCGCAGTTAGTTAAACGCATTGCAAAATAATTTTGAAGCAAATATTAAAACATGAAAATTAACAATTTTGAGCCTTAAATAGAAGATATTTTAAGGTTATATATTGCTTCGTTCTAAATATGATGCAGTTTAAACACAAAGCAAAAATTAAGAAAATCATAAAAAATTCACTTTTTGTATGAAAATGTTGATAATGTAGAATAATAAAAATAAAAAAACTTTTGCAAAAACACTTTATTCAACATTAATCCAGTTACTTTTGTGCTAGTTCTTTTGTGTTTTAAAAATAAGCCAATTTTCTAACACCCTAAATTGGTGGCCGAAATTAAGGCGTGGCCGAAATTAAGTCAGTTACCCTAGTATTTTTGAAACTGGAAATATTATATAGAAATAAAACATCTACTTGAAAAATTTTAGTGGTCTTTTTGTATTTAATTAAGCATCACAAATTTTTTTTTGATTAACCAAAAAAAATTTGCATATGAGAAACCTTAGTATGCTTAATATAGTTCCAAAATGGTCAAAAGTCAACAAAAATACTAGAAATTTTTTTAATATAGTTGTTTAATCTCCGGTTTCCGAAAAAATTAGGTAAAAATTATTGGTTTAATAACAAATTCTGATTTGCGGCGGGACCGCGCACCCAAATTTTTGTAATGCTAGGTAGGTCCATTGAAATAATTGTTAAAAGCTTCGGATTTATCTAAATCGTTTATCGCGATTTCTTGATTAGATTTTATAATCGTTTTAATAATTTTGGAATTAGATTTTAGTTTAGAATTTGCAAGTGTAAAATCTTTTGTCGCTTTCACTGTTTATAGCTTTATTTTCAAAGTTTAGATGGATTTTTTTAAAGCAGCTTTATAATCTTTGTTAAATTTTTTCAACAACTCTCCGTAAAAATTTGATGTTTTGCCTTTGCGATAACTTTCTTTTTTTACAAATAAAGCAAAAATTAATATCTGAAGATTGTAATTTTTTGTTCATAATTTTTTGGTTGGAACAAATTTTTTAATGCATTCGTAATTAATTCCACAAAATGCGCAAAACAACGAGTCCATGGAATTGTTATTGGTAATTAAGATAATGGTTCATATCAAAAAAATTAGCATGTTTAAAATCAAAAACTGTTTTGTATTTTTTAAAACCATTGTCAATTTCAATTGAAAATTAATTCCAACATGATCACATTTATCGGAAAGTGGTTCAATTTCTTTTAACTCAGATTTTATTCTTGCTATTAGCAAGGTTTATCTGGTTTGCGCGTTTAACGTTCATTTTTTCTTACCGAGAGCGGTCTTTTTCAAGGTGGACGTATGTCTACTGTGTTAAATTTAAGTGTAGCATCTGCAGATGCTTACAAAATAAAAAAAAGTGGGCCATAATGATTTTTTATTTGGTGAACCAATTACGCAATTTTTTTGGTATAATTTCTATTATTGGAGGTGGTGTATACCGTATACCTCCAAAAATCAAGAATGCTTTTTTTTGTTCTGTTGCAAATAAAAGAGGAACAAATCAAGTCTTGGTTTTAACTACTCTGGCTTGATTCTTTGAGATTTTTTTAATTTAAAACTTTAAGCCGACTACGAAATATAAATGGGTTTTTTAACGTTATGATTGATTCCAAAGGTTTTTATTCATTTTGAATGCTGACTTGTTTTTATAGTTATTCTGTAATTTAAATATATTTATTATAGTTTATTTTCAATTGACATAAGAATCTAAGAAATACAAAAACAATACAAAACCGGCAACAAAAAGTGTGAGCAACAGTAAATCTACATTAGTACAAAAGAAACCAACATTAAAACTATCCGATTGTTTTAACAAAACTTGTTACACGAATAAAAACATTGCACGCACCTACTGCTCTCTAAAAGGTGTTAATGATTTGGACTTTAATTTATTAGTCAAAAACTATTAACTCCTGAAACAAAAAAGCCCCACGAATAAAGTTTAATTAAATCATTAACTGGTAAATTTATTCTTTTTTTCAAATCATTAACTAATCCACGTAACGCGAACATGAATCAATTCTTGCTTTTTAAACCATTAAGTAGTTTGTTAATAGGCACCTTGCACTGAAACGCAGTTTATACATGAAGTATGCAATATACATAAACGTCACCATAATGGATAATTACCGTATCTCCTACTTATTATTCGCAGTATGCAGATCAACCGATAAAAATTTCGCGCACTTTCTATCGGTTGATCTGCATACCACAAAAAGATAAATAGGAGTACGGTAATTATCCATTATGGTGACAGTTATGTATATTGCATACTTCATGTATAAACTGCGTTTCAGTGCAAGGTGCCTCGCAAACGTTGAAACAAAAAAACTATTTTTTATGCACTGTATTAAACGACACTAAAATATATTGTATCACAAAACGAAAATAAAAGGTACAGACCAAAATATCAGTAATAATATCGTCATTTACTACCACAAAACGAGTCAAATAACCTAACCATCAATTGTTTAGCATAGAATAAATCTTTTCAAATATCAAATTAATACTTTTTAACACAAGAATGGTGTGAACTCATCATTCTTAAGTATGATGTTATTAAAAATCATTTTTAAGCTAATATTAAAAGCTCACATGATACTTTTATACTAAATTTGACTAACTCTTCCCTGGTCACTAAGATATTTCATAAATAATGTATTTAAAAAATACTGTTCTTTTGATTAACATTTTGATTTTGGTTTTAAACATTTGACTTTTTTATTTGGTGAAAGTTTATTTTGAACAAAAAATACTAAAAGTATCTAAGCAAATAACTTAATAATGAAATGGCGTATTTAGTATAAAAAAATTCTATTAGTGTGTAGCCGAGATTTTAGGTACAAACTGATACACACGTTTGAAACTCAACCCAGTGCATTTGATTATAGGACAAATTATTTTATAGCTTTTATATATACTAGAATATATATATATATATATATATATATATATATATATATATATATATATATATATATATACTAGTATATATTATGTGTTATATTATATTATATTATGTGTATATATATATATACTAGTATATATATTTTATATATACTTTTATATATCGATGTCCG
>JASAMX010030533.1:0-12121 GCA_030248175.1 Microlaimidae sp. YZB2_3 | reverse complement strand
ATTGCTGTACGAGATAAAAAACGCCGCTCGGTATGCTGTTAAAACATACTTTTCTGAGTTTTTCTGAAAGTTTGAGCGAAATCGGCTAGCTCACATTTTTTATGATGCTTTGAAAGCGCGCCGTTTTCGCGATTTTTCGTCAAATTAATACACTGCAAAAAAGATAGGTTTTGTTTTGCTTCCTTCTCGATGTGTGTACTGATGTGTGTATATATTGTTGTATATATTGTTCTACATCTATATTCTATCTATGTTCTATATCTATATTGTTCTATATCTATGTTCTATATATCGATGTGTGTATATATTGTTCTATATCAAATGCCCGCCTGTTTTTACCCCTTACTTTTGACCTTAAAATTTTTTTGAGCGGGTTGACCCCCCGGGGACCAGGCGGGGGGGGGAACAAATGCCCAAAAATTTTTTTCTAATTTTTTTTCGAAACGATTAAAAATCTAAAATTTATCACATATGACGAATTTTGATATATCGTTTGTGCAAAAAACATAATATTAAGCTTACAATTAGCTGTCAAAAATAACGAATTTAAAATTCGGAAGCATTCCAAGCCCGTATGCTGGCAGCAGCAAACCTTTTAATTAAAAAGTTTTACAAGAATAATAAACTTTAAAAAATTAGTTTTAATTTTTTTTTATTATTTTGATTTAAAATATTAGAAAGTGGTCCAAATAAAATAACCCCTTGAAAACTCAATACAAATTTTTGCCATTACGTCATAATTGATGATTTTATTGGCTCGTCGGCAATTAAAATGACGCAATTCAGACCAGGGTGTGCATTCTGACGCGCGATTAAAATTTACCCCAGGTTAACTTTTTTTTACGTGCTTAAGGATGCGAGTGAAAAATCAATTTTACCTAGGTAAAAGTCGGGTTAATTTTTTTCTATTGTTTTAAGAATAAGAATTTATCCAACTCGAGAGGTGGTTAAATTTTTTCTCCCGTAGGATTAATTTAATAAAAAATAAAATACGCGCATTGATTAATTTTTTTATTTTGCGCGAGGTGGTTTTGCGGCGCGAGAAAAAAAAATTAAAAAAAATTCATTGCAATCATTTTCTGTCCCATATGCGGCAGGTTTATTTATTTACAATAGGGTATATATTTATTTTTTTATTTTCTATGAAATGGATTTATCGGGGTAAATATAAGGGTTTCTTCAGAATGCGACCCCAGATCGCAAATTTAAACGTTTTTACACGAAAAATAGCATTAATTCAAAAAATTACATTTGGATATTAGCCAAAGTTGGGAGACATAGTTATTAGAAATTTGTTTGGTGTTGAAAAACGAGGAAAAATGTTTGCAAGTAAGAAAACACTTTTAAAATAGGATTTTTTAGCTGCGATATTTGGCAATTTTGTAGGAGGATTTTAACTTTAAAATATGTTTTTCTAACAAAGTATTCTGGAAATTCGAAAAAAAAACAAACAAATTTTTAAGGCTTATTTTTTTGGAAAAGTTTTTAATTTAAAGGTTTGCTACTGCCAGCATACGGGCTTGGCTTGAAATGCTTCCAAATTTTAAATTCGTCATTTTTGACAGCATATTGTAAGCTTAATATTAGGTTTTTTTACACAAACGATATATCAAAAGTCGCCATATGTGATAAATTTTACATTTTTGATGGTTTTGAAAAAAATGTTGAAAAAACTTTTCGGAATTTGTGTTTGGCCCCTCCTAGCCCCGGGGGGTCAACCCCCCAAAAGAAATTTTATGGTCAAAAATAAGGGATAAAAACCGGCGGACATTTAACATATAACAATATAATCAAAATCGTAGATACGTCGAGCAGGAAGCAAAACAAAACCTATCTTTTTTGCAGTGTATTAATTTGGCGAAAAATCGCGAAAACCACGCGCTTTCAACGCATCATAAAAAAATTTGAGCAAGCCGATTTCGCTCAAACTTTTAGAAAAAACTCAGAAAAATATTTTTAACAGCAAACCAAGCGGGGTTTCTTATTTCGTACTAATAAAAAAGTTTTGTTTTTTTGGGACCAGGTTTTTTTTACCGCATTGGCTGTAGTGATGACGTCATCAAAAAAACATTTTTTCTTAACCTTTTCAAAAGATAGCCAAGAGTCTGAGCGATGCCCCCATATATGTCCCGCACATATTCTAACCCCCGTTATGGATATATAACATTTCAAAGTTCGAGTTTTGTCGCCAGTCCGCATCATTTTTGTATAGACTATAGTTTTTAAGATTTTTTATTCTCGATCTTTTATTTTATTGCTTATACATTTGAAATTACCTGTAAATACGTTCTGTTTTTCTGGTATAATTTGTAACGCTACAAAGTATGATCTATGATCAAAAATATATAATATACCGAAAAATGTGCAACTCCTATATCAAATATTAAGTCAAAGTAGGCCATTATAATGAGCCTCTCCATTAAAATGGCACCCTCCATTATAATGGCATAGTAGTCATTTTAATTCGGCGAGTTAAAATGGAGAGGAAGCCATTATAATAGCCATTTGTTAAAATATAATTTCACTTCATATAATCAAAGGTGGATAATCTAATAAAGGTATGTCACAGCGGTGAGTAGCAGCGTGCATCATAAATATCCAATTCTGCCGACTTGCCGGCGTATCGGCCGGACATACGGCTACTGGCCGGACGTGCGGCTTCTGGCCGGACGTGCGGCCCGAATTGGATTTTATGATGCACGCTGCTACAGAGCGCTATGACATACCTTTATTAGATTATCCACCTTTGATATAATATGTTTACTCACAAGTGTAATACACTCCGGGCCGCACGAGTTTTCTCGTGTTGGTTTAATACTGTCCAACACGGTAAAACTCATGCGGCCCGGACAGTATTACACTTGTGAGTATATATCAAGTGAAATACAATCAATAAATGGCTATTATGATGGCTTCCTCTCCATTTTAATTCGCCAAATTAAAATGACTACTATGCCATTATAATGGGGGTGCCATTTAAATGGAGAGGCTCATTATAATGGTCTACTTTTCAGTGCTTTTTTATATAGGAGTTGCACATTTTTCGGTATATTATATATTTTTGGTATGATCCGTACACTCATCGACCAAGTTAAGAATGCATACGCATTCTTGACCAAGCTCCCGTAAGTGAGATTAGGGTTTCGACAGTGTGTTCGCAATTGTTAAATCATCTTAATGGTTTGACTGGAAAACCGCGATCAAACACGAGAAATCCAGGGGCCTGTTTCATAAAAACCTTTGTAAATTCTCATTTTACAAATCTCTGACTATTTTTTGTAAAATACACGATAAAGGTTTTTCGACTTGTAATCCAGGGGGAACATCTCCGCGCACTGTTCTGCGCTGATTGGTCATAGCCACGTCATTTCCTCTGCGCTGACCGATCAATATTTGCCCTGTCGTATATCCTCTATCATGTAATTTCCAAAAAATAGGCGGAAATTTGTAAAATGAAAATTATCAAACGTCTTTATGAAATAGGCCCCAGCACGAATGTTACAATAATTATGCGTTGATGTCTCCGGACTTACAACAATAATTGTGCTTTATACCAGATATACCAACGTGTTAAATTAAAAGATAAGCGGTTTAACTACGATGTGTTTATATAAATTTCAGCCAACTCTATTTTCAATCCCGGCCCCGGAATGGAGAGCGGCTCGCCTGGCGAAAATTCTCCCTCATTTCGACGACAAATCGGCCAAAATCCGATGGAAGTGGCCGCAACGTTTGCTCCTACCCGCAGTTCAGATATTACGCCCACTTTGCTACCGCCCACGGCGCCGGTTACAACAGTGGAAAGCGTTAAGGTACTGTATTTAGATTATTTCCATTGCGATAATGTTTCAAAATGTCGCGGCAATACATCACGTCAGTCAATGAGATACTGTGGCTTGAGATTACAGGTTCAAGTCTTGTATCGCCAATTTTAACTAAATTGTTGAGCTTTTTTAATTTGATTTGTTCGACCACATACTATGTCTAAGGTACGTTACAGGTACATTTAAAAACACCTAAGGATCAATTGGGTGAATTTGAAGCTGAAAGGTGATGCCGAAACTGGGTAATTTGGAGTTAAACGTTTGAAATCGCTTAAGCACATACTTAAGCCTGAATCGTGCATTAGAACCCAACCAATTTTTTTTTTATTAATTGAGTTCCTGTTTGCCCGGATTGAAGTTCTGCAAATTTTTCAATGGCTCAATGACTCACTACTAAGGAATGCTGCAAATATGGCTCAACAAAGTATAGATTGAGAAAATAAAAAAATAATCAATCTTTAGAGTTTTTTAATAAAAACAAAATTTCCTAATAATTTAATAAACCTAAATGATTTTCCTAACAAAACATCGGAAAACAGAAACGTCTTAGTAACAAAACGTGTCAAATGTCTTACTGTTGTTT
Organism: Microlaimidae sp. YZB2_3; assembly: GCA_030248175.1. NCBI lineage: Eukaryota > Metazoa > Nematoda > Chromadorea > Desmodorida > Microlaimidae > Microlaimidae sp. YZB2_3. Next base: position 7,714 of record JASAMX010030533.1, on the reverse strand, counting down.
TGATTGCTTCTAACTTTTTTTTTTCAATCAGAGTTGTGCTGATCCACATTTAAATTATATAAAATATTTAAAATATTGGCAAAAAATGTTACCACCAGCACTAATTGTAAATTTCCTTGTTTTAAAACCCTAATAATTTTACTATAATTTACATTTCTTTTCATCATTTAGGGTTCGCAGAACTGTTATGATTGCTTCTAACTTTTTTTTTCAATCAGAGTTGTGCTGATCCACATTTAAATTATATAAAATATATAAAATATAGGCAAAAAATGTTACCACCAGCACTAATAGTAAATTTCCTTGTTTTAAAACCCTAATAATTTTACTATAATATACATTTCTTTTCATCATTTAGGGTTCGCAGAACTGTTATGTTTGTGGAGAACAAGACTTACTTTTTCCTACGGATTGCACCAATAAATATGAATATAACTGCAACTTACAGTATCCACCTTCGATCGAAGTCCGATGTTTAACCAGACAAACAAAACTTAGCTCAGGTAGGATTAACGTTATTGTGATAGCTTGTAATTTGAAGCTATTATTATTTAAATAAATTTGAAACCAAATATTTCGGATACAATTGTTTATCTCCAGTTTTTTTTCGCATTTTGCATATTAACCCGTTCCCGTATTGGCTTTTTCCCCCGTTACAACCGTGAAACCTTTGTACGACAAAGGTAAAACCTTCGTCTCTTTTGGTATTTTCGTATGACAAATGTCGTACGTGAACCTTACAGCGGTAAATTTAAACATGACATAGGTCTTAACTCCGTCATATGTACATAATTTTTTGTGCGCAAACAGTGCCCAGTGAGCAAGCAAATTTAAATGGTTAAAATTGTACAGTGGCAATATGCAAATTTTAGCAACATGAAATATCCTACATTTATACATTGTATCCGTGAGAAAAATCTGCACATTGCTACCGTACAGCTTTAACCATTTCAATTTGCTTGCTCACTGGACACTACTTGCACAAATCACTTATGTATGACGGAAGTATGACTTCCCTCACACGAAGGTTTCACGGTGGTGTCCGATGAAGAGGCAATCACGGGAACGGGTTAAAATATTTTTGTAGTATTTTAGCCAGTGGTGTGTTAGGACTATTCGCTGTTGAAAAGCGCTGCATTTCCTTCAGCGAGCCGTTGCAGCAGTACATTTTATTCAAAATTTTGAAAACAGTTGTAATCCACCCTCAGTTTTGCATTTAAATTTTGTTGGTTGGTTTGGTAGGGGGGGTTTTGGGCTGGTTGGCGTAGAAAGCGCTGCATTTCCTTCAGCGAGCCGTTGCAGCAGTACATTTTATTCAAAATTTTGAAAACAGTTGTAATCCACCCTCAGTTTTGCATATCTAAAGTGTAAATATGTTAGTTAGTATAGTCAGTGGTGTTTTAGGACTGTTCGCCGTAGAAAAGCGTCGGTGTGTTTTTGTTTTCCCCCTGTTTTTTTTGTTTTTTTTATGTGGGTGTTTTTAGTTTCGCCGTTGAAAAGCGGTGCATTTCCCTCAGCGAGCACCTGCAACAGTACCCGGGCACCGATGTGGTGTTGGACGGTTGCGGGGAAGCTTGGGAGGGCTACGTCCAGTACTGCATCTGCTCCGGTAATTTCTGCAACCGGAAAAACCTGACCACCCAGCAGGGGGCCACTAACTTCCGGGCGACCGTTGGACCGGAAATCCGGTCCGACACCCATCTCCCCAACACCATTCACAACCGCCCAACCACCAAAGCCGTCCACGCAGTCTCCGCTGACGGGGACGACGGGCGCGTCAGAAATTTGCATACCGACAGCCAGCGGGACAGCGGCTCCCGGCAGGCGGAGGAGGCGCGCCGGAATTCAGCCCGCAGCGGGCCCAGGCGCAACTACACGCGCAATCGCGGGCGCGGGGCCAACGGGCCGCCGCAACGCCGAAACGGCGTTAAACCTGAACATCCAATGGAGAAAACGCTAGACGCGCCGCGGAGAGACGGTGAGGAAATTTACACCGTCCCGCAGAAAGCGATCAAAGAAAGTGAAGAAAGCAACTTTGCTACCAGCAGTTACTCGAGGCTAACCACGTTGATTTTGACCGTTTTGGCTGCCAGGTTCCTCTGCAATTAATTTGGCAGGAGGTTCAATGTTAATTTTGATTAAAAAACTGAAATTTATTAAGACTATTTCTATTTTATATGATCTCCACAGTATTTTTAGAGGCTTACCACTGAAGTAATTTTTTGAGTTAAATTAAAAAATCCTTGGCAACGCCAATAACTATTTTTTAACCAGCGGTCTTCCATTAAAATGGTTGGGCACAAAAAAAACTTTCTAGACTTCTATGTAGAAACATATTCCAAATAATTCTTGTAAATTTTTGTTTGGATGTTTCCAAATAAATCATTTTTATTTAGTCTTTAGCCTTTTTTGTCTTGATGAGTAGCAAAAATCCAGTAAAAAGTTTCTTTAAGTTGCGGCAACGATCCTTTCTAATTGAGATTTAAATATTATGTGAAAATTTGTATAACGGGCTTTTGCATATTATACATTGTCAGGAATAAAAATGTAAATCTCAACTTTGGGCGAAAATGCTATTTGAAACCCTGGAGAAAATGTAGTAACTAATCAAAATTTCGAAATTTTAAAACATTTGTATTTAAATTTTAGTAAAACTATTTGCTGTTTGACGTAATGATATCGCGATTAATTAGCTTTATGTTATCTGTGATTAATCAAATATATTTATGTATCATATCCCAGAAATTTTCTGGTTTAAATGGGTGTTTTACATACCAAACACAAGCTTCACCAACGGTTAATATAATATGTTTTTTTTATTAAATTATAATAAAAAACATAAATGAATTTTTATTTTCTTTGAATTAAAAGCTTTTATTAATGTGGTATTTTGGTATTTGATTCACACTATTTTTAATGTTATTTTTATTGTTATTGATTGTATTTTGACAATTTTTTGTTTTAAATACACATAGTCTAAAAAAATAAACGATGATTCACTGTAAAAAAAAACAGACACTGCATGCTGATACATACAAATAGATGATTTTTCTTCAGCACAGTGAATATAGTATTTTCTCATTTAACTATCGTGAGACAGCATTTAAGTCACGATTAATTTTTTTTCCAATCGCTTTAAATAATAATAATTTGTATTAATCTTTTTTTTCTTTTACATTAGTTTCAAAGCAGTATTTATTTACCTTTTGTTTGTTTTTTATTTTCCTGTTTTCTAATTGAGCAAAATGTCCAATAAATCTTAGTGCTAAACGTTTATAAAAGATAAATGCTTTGCTTAATGAAAAAATAGGCATTCGATTCAAGTTTTGATAATTTTGCTAAACTAAAACCTTTATAATTACGTCTCCAAGACCTGACCAAGATACTTAACCAAGATTTCGACGAATCACCATACGGTAAGCGTTAATCAATTGTGTGATGTTGTTGTTTTTTCGTTTTATTAGCTTCACAAAAGATTGAAGAATTTTAGTGAAATGTCCACACTTCGCGCTCGCACTATATTGCCTCTGGAATATAAAAGCAAAACATAAACTGAATAGATGAAGGGTTGTAGAGGCTATTCTTTGCAAAATGGAAAGGAGTTGTCGTCATTGTTTTTATCTTTTTTAAACAACATCCTTCAGTCCGCTCTTTAAAAATGTCTTCTCTTCGCGGCGCAACGGGACACATTTTTTTACTATTTAAACAAAAAAATTGGCTAATAAGTATGTTTATAAAATGATTTGGTCGACGTACAGTTGTTGACATTATCTTTTTTGATTTTTTTTTTGCAAACATGTTTAATTTTGTTAGAAGTTTTGTGTACAATTCCAAATACTAGTAGATTGTCAGCTTTAGCGAAGAGCCACCTGTGAAGTGTAAAATACATACAGCTTTGTTTCTTAAACAATTAGCTGGCGCCCGTAGCATATTGTTAAAGTACAAATCCGCCGAATTTACTGTCACTCTTCGGCACCAAAAAGCCGTAAACGCTCTCTCACCATTTTAGTTTTGCTTTTTTTTAGTTCAGCTGTTTTCGTTGAAACATCTAAAATAAAACATTTTCAAACGGCAAAAAAATTTTTGGAAAAATTATTTTTATCAAAAATTTGACTTTTAGAAAATTAATGTTTTCAAAATGGAAATATCTTAACCCGTTGCCTTGACGGCTCTACGATGCTCTTTTTTCAATACTTGTGCCCAAACAGAGAACAGATTTTCATCTTGATGTGGGCTTGCGTTAATTTTAGGGTAGACCCTAATGTGTCACACCTAATTGTTTGCGTCCTAATTATACATAAAAATGTATAAGCGCTGTTATTTATAAATAATATTAACTCTTCTCTACTAAATTATTGGAATCTTTTGGGTTTTCAAAAAGTCTTGCGGTATCTAAAAATCAAATTGGGAATAATAAATCTGTTAAACCTATAAATCATTCATGTAAAAAGTTTTCTCTCGATTAATAAGCGTAAAAAATTTGAAAAAACCTAAATTTTTTCAACATTAGAAAATCAATGAGTGTAAAGAAAAAGATATTTTAAAAAATAATCTTAGATTTCAGCGTCCGAAAAACTTTTTCTATTGTATATTCTTTAGAAGAGGCTGAAGAATGTTTTATGTGTAGAAGCAAAAAATGTGATCGCAAACTTCGAAAAACATCTGTGTGTTTACATAGCAAAACAAACACAATAAAATGCACTCGTTTTTTAATGGCAGAAAAGCCATAGGCGTTTCAAAGCTGGTTAAGCCAGCTTCTCATCGAGTTGCATAAGATGATGCCAATCTCGCTACCGATTGTATAGACCGTAGTTTTATTATATTTTCTACAAAATATAGTATAATTTAAACGAAATTTTGTATGAAATTGTTGTGTTCCTGGAGAAATTTATTTCGCCAACGAATAATTTAATTTATATAATGATTGTAACAGTCTAGTTTTAGCAGTATGGTGACAAATATTCTGTCACCTTGGTTTTTAAAGACCTTCAAATGTCGAGTAAAATTAGTGATTATCTACTATATGTTTTGATTGGTGAGAATCAGAATGGCAGGAGCCAGAAAGGGGGCGTGGCCGTACGGTCGCCGCGTTCATTGAATAATTGATTTTTTTTCGTTTCGCTCATTTGTTAAAAGGGATTCTAGAACTTCATACCTTTTTCGACGTTTTTAACACTGAACAACTTTTGCTAAAAGGAGAGATTTTGAGCCATCTTTGTATAAATTGGCATGTATTTTTTGGCAGCGAATTATGGGCATTTAAAAAAATTTCTTAGTGCACATTGTTATTGTACAAAATATAGCTAATATTATTGAAATCTAGAGATATACTTAAAAGATGGTTGATCAATTGGACCATTCTTGTGCGTTAAAGATATTGCAATTCTACTCGTACTTTCTAATAGACAGTACATATAAAAAAGTATCCAAATTTTTGCTTAAAACCGCCATTTTTGTACTAGCGATTATTTGCCGATTCTCTTTCGCTGTCCAGCAAACAAAAAGAATTAAGCGTCATATCTTTTTTTTATTTTGTACATTTTATATGTAAATAAAATTTGGAGATTAATTTAAAATAAAATAGTCCACTTTGTTCCATGAATGTGTTTTTGCCGTGAAAAAATTATGTAAAAAATCAAAAACTTCTACAGTTCGCGCGTAAATTCTTATGAAAAACTATTGTATGCTTACGAAAATGTTGTCGACTGCAAAAAATTTAAGTGAGCATATGTTGCTGAAAAGCCGGTGAATTTAGACGAAAACTTTAATAATGTTTAAGCTTTTAACGAAAGTTAAAAGCTTAGTTGTACACTACGAATTATAAATTTTTTTTATCAAGCTTGCTATTAAAAATATAAAATACAATATGAAAACTATATAAAAATTGTCTTCTATTGGCTTATTTTTCTCCTATTTAGAAATTTCTTCTAGTCTAAATCAAATTTGTACAAGCTCTGATCTCTTGACTGTAGTGGATGAAAGGAATAAATGTAAACAAACGATAATAAACGATCAAGATATTTTGTAATATAAAATACTAATAAAAGTTATAATGCCATTTCTCTTGAAATTTTTAAAATAGATTGCCTAATGAATGATAACCCGTAAAAATATTTATGCAAATAATTTCGAAACAAAGTTAAAAATCTCAGATACTTGAAATATGATCCAAAAAATAAGTTGATATCTCCAATTTTTCGTACGAACAAAATCGTTTTTATTTAACAAACAATTCTCCTGAAATTTTAAAAATAAATAGATTGCCTAATGAATGATGGCCGTAAAAATATTTATGCAAATAATTTCGAAACAAAGTTAAAAATCTCAGATACTTGAAATATGATCCAAAAAATAAGTTTCATTCTCTAATTTTTCTTACGAACAAAATAGTTTCTATTTAACAAATCTTTTTTAACAGCAAATTTTACAAAAAAAGTTGACTTCTTTACTGCCATAAATAATTAAAAGTTAAAAACTTTGAAATGTCGTACAATTTTGTTATTCTTAATAAATTATGTTAATCCGAAAAGTCCTTTATAAAAAAGACGATAACATAGCTGCATAAAAAAAGTCGGTAAACTCAATACTTTTTGAAAATTGTAGCTGTTTTTTAATCGTCCTCAAACAGCTGCTCTAAATCTGGAGAATGCTAGCGGAGGAAGTCAAAGATTTTAAGGATTTAACATTAACAAACCCCCAATTTAAATAAAATACGCCTAGTTTACGAATCCTTTATGGTGAAGTTTTATTTGATTAATTTTTTCAACCATATTCTTTCCTCGATTTTTAAGAACAACATAGGATTAATGATTTAAACGGGATTACTGTTACAGTTACGTGTTTTTTTTATTTTGAATCTTTCGTGGCACAAACGATTTTCTTTTCATTGCTTTTAAATAAAGCCTTAAATATCTTTCTTCCGTTATCAGTATAAAATAGATAACTCAATAAAAGTAGTTAGAGTTATAATTGGGTAGAATTTTCGCAGAGCAATAGGTGTCTTTGGATGTCTCAGATTGTTCTCACCACCGTTCTTGGTCCGTTTAAAATCCTCAAAAACGAGAGTAGTGTATAAAAATACTGTTGGTTCTGGAAAATCAAAAACCCTACTTCCCAGCGATGGTCTCATAGAATTCATACTAGATATGTTAGCATATTACTCGTAGGCCAGTAACTAATCGGGTTTTATTTTATTTTTTTGGATTTAGAAGAAACATATCTTTAATAAATTTATTTCTGATATATAATTTCTATATGTGACATATCATATAAGTATAAATAGTAGAATGAACCTAAAAACAAAAATATTGCAGTATTATTAAATATTGACTTTTAAATTCACTTAATTTTAATATGATACGGTATATTCTTGTTACAATCATTTTTTGTTTTAGTTTTAGTGGTGCCTTAAATACCAAAATAACACTTTTTAAAAATAATATTTTAAACTAAGATAATATTATTTTACCGCTTTTCTGAAGATTAAGATAATGTTATGATACTGTTTTTTTTAAATTGTAAGACAAATATAAAAATATCTTCCAGAATTTTCTTTATTGTTTGTATTTAAAATGATAGAGGGTTTCAATCAAAAATATTATAATAAGAATTAAATTCATAAAATGTATTAAAAATGCTTCCTGATCTTTTACTTTTTTTGAATAACAGTAAAAAAATTATTTTTTTTATTAGCTTTAAGATATAAAACATCGTA
>JASAMX010030529.1:0-11909 GCA_030248175.1 Microlaimidae sp. YZB2_3 | reverse complement strand
TATGTGCATCTACTTCGACTTTCAGTTACGTATTGTCCCTCATTTATGACTGTATCCTGTATGTGATATTTTCTTAAGAATAAAAAAACATGTCAATAATAAAATACAATATTAAAAATATTGATTTTGTAACCGTCAACGATCTATGATGAATAGATCATCACTTTATTTCTTTCTGAATAAAAGTAAGGAATTTGTTTTTGAACGTCCGACCCGACTTATAAAACGTTAATAGAATTGGATGGGAACTCCCACAGTTAGTTTTTATCCAAATCTATTGACAGTTTAGCTGCATTCTTTGTGGTTTCTTGTAACAAACAAACTATTAAGATAATGCAAAACAATAAAAGCTTACTTGATTCCATTGAATAGCACCGATCAGATTATGTTGGGACTGGTCGAACGTTAGAACATCCATTATGCAGCCCGAATTGATAAGTATTCTACATAAATAATTTATAGTTATTCTTATGTCTGAACTAACGGCGGTCTATAGCCAATATTCCAAATAAAAAAACAAATAATTCTCCGCCAATAATCTAGCTTAAAATTTATTTAAAGACAAGATAAACCAAGTAAAAAATATTAAAATTTAAAAAAAGTTTTCATTAATAATTACTAGTGATGTTCCTTCCTACCCTCTTATATCATTTAAAGCGGAGAGAGCTCCGGAGCTTCGTCATTTAAACAGACCTGTGCACGGTCTGAAAATGCCCCCCCCGGTTTATTGGAGGATTTGTTCCCCCCCCCCGTTTTATTGCCCCCCCCCCGCCAAAAAATGAAAAAGTACCCTAAAAATATGACGCCATTTTTGACCTATGATGACGCCATCATCGCGAATTTTTTGCAGTTTTTAGCCTATTTCAATGTATTTTAAGCCATTTTAGACCTATTTTTACCTTATTTCCGCTTTTTTTGTCCCTTTTTTCCCTTTTCCCATCTTTTTTTCTCTTTTTTTCGCATAAACCAACTTTCAGGCCCTATTTTTCGCATTGTGCGCTAAATATCAAACAAGTGGATGTACCTGGAACGCCCGGTAACAAGTATCCTGGAAGGCTCGATGGTCCTTGCGGCCAGTCCCGCCCCGTGAATGCCGCGAAGGGCGGAACTGATCTGGACGATGTAGGACCAGATCAGAGACTCGGGAAGGGTGTTCATCTGCGGAGGACCACTACCATTCACGAATTTCGACGGCCCTTTAACACAAAAAATATTATACATAATTATTATATAGTTCTATCGTTCCCTAAAAAACCCAAATAGACATTGTGGGACTGTTATTAACTCTATTGCTTCGGGAAACCAAACAGACCAAACCAATTTTTACCACCACCCATAAGCTGAATTGAACTAATCTTTCCTTCTATACCACTATTTTTATAACGTTGGTTATAGGGCCCGACCGGATCCATGATATTGAATCCCGCCGGACCCGATTTAAAGGGAGAACCGGCCGGACCGGAACCGGACCGAATCTGTACTAAATATTTCAAAGTCAATACTATTAATATTGTCTAGTAATGACATAAAAAAATAAAAATTTATTGTATTGGCTTAAGACCCTCATTCTCTATGAATTCAAAATCGCCATTCCAAGCTGTCAGATCGATAGTCTTAGATTTCGTTCAAATTAATATATGTGATATTTCAGATGTTGTAAATGACAATGAGACTATTTTTAGCTCAATTTGATCAACCCGTATGTCTGTGGTACCCCCTTAAAGTTAATGCCCTCGACTTTTTTGAGAATTTTTTTTTGGAAAAAAATTGATATTTTTGAATGACAATAAAAACCTACGGTAATTTATTTTGCGGTTAAATTTAGTTCTTATCTATGTAAAATCGTTTGAATTTTTTGAAAATCAACGTTATTTTGCTTAATTTTTAATTTTTGAACATGAAATTTTACAATTTTTCAAAAAAATAAAAATTTTTGAAATTTTTTTGGTTTTGAAAATCATCTGGATTATTTCAAACTGTTTAGACCGCGCTGCCCCTTTTTTTATTATTTAATCTCTATTTAGTCCTTTTAACTGTAAAAAATAAAGAAAAAAGGTAGCCTTTTTTGAGAACCAATCATTTAAATGCCTAATATTTTAGAAGCAAAAATAAACCATTGCAGAATTGGGATAATTTAGTCATGGATTTCATCAAGCCAAATATTCTGTTAATAATACTAAAATTATCTATTTAAAAGTAAAAATATACAAAATTTTCAAAAATAAACCCTTATTTTTTGAAAATTTTTAATTTTCACAACCAAAAATTTGCAATTTTGCAAAAAAAAACGTAAATTTTAAAAATTTTTATTTTTTCTAAACTTAACCAGTTTACCGATTTAGAAACATGAAACCAAACTTATATTTTTACATTATTTAGCTTTCATACAGTTTATTTAACCATAATAAAATTATGAAAATAAAATGAAAAATGTAAAAATGTAAGTTTGGTTTCATGTTTCTAAATCGGCAAGGTGGGTTAAGTTTAAAAAAATAAAGATTTTTACGTTTTTTTTAATAAAATGCAAAATTTTGGTTGTAAAAATTAAAAATTTTTGAAAATCAAGTTTATTTTTGAAAAGTTTGAAAACTTTTACTTGTAAATAGATAATTTTAGAATTATTAACAAAATATCTGGCTTAAAATTCATGACTAAATTATCCCAATTCTGCAATGGTTTATTTTTGCTTCTAAAATTTTAGGCATTTAAATTATTGGTTCTCAAAAAGGGTACTTTTTTCTTTATTTTTTTACAGTTGAAAAGACTGAATAGGGGTTAAATAATAACAAAGGGGGAGCGCGGTTTGAATATTTTGAAATGGTAATATAGTTGATTTTCAAAACCAAAAAAATTTAAAATTCTTTTATTTTTTTGAAAAATTGTAAAATTTCGTGTTCAAAAATTAAAAATTCAGCAAAATAACGTTAATTTAAAAAAAAATTCAAACTGTTTTACATAGGTAAAAACTAAATTTAACCACAAAATAACTTACCGTTTTTATTGTCATTTAAAAAAATCAATTTTTTTCCAAAAAAAATCTCAAAAAAGTCAAGGACACCAAATTCAAGAGAGTACCACAGACACAAGTTAATCAAATTAAGCTAAAAATGGTCTTATTGTCATTCACAACATAATATCACATACATTAATTTGAACAAAATCTAAGACTATCAATGTGACGGCTTGGAATGAGGGTCTCCAAAATAACAAATTATTACAGAACGCCAGTCTTAATACTTGCCAATAACCTCAATAAAGCAAAGAAACTTTATATACAAACTTATCTCTTAACAAAGTATTAGACACAATGTTTCAATTGCCTGATTTTCTCTTTAACAATGCCCAAAAGCAATATCTGGCAGTAGGATATGATAAATGTTTTTATATTGATAACAATCTAGCACATGATAAAATAATTGTCTATTCAAAATTAAAAAAAATCTAATTAAGTTTGTCGTTAACAATACATATATTAAATTTTCTGGAATTATTATAAACAAATATCTGGTATACCTATGGGAGGTATGCGTTTAAAAACCAAAATATTATCAGTGATTGGGTTATAAAAAATGGAAAAAAAATATAATGAAAATTTCTGAAAAAGTTACCAAACAAATTGTCACGATCCTCTGATAGTATACCAGCCTTATTTTTAAAACGTCTAGCTGAGCCTCTAACTATAATTTTTCAAAAACAAACATAAAATGCGTAAAATAGAGTAGCTAAAGCTAAACATTTTTAAACAGATATTTGATTTAAAAAATGATTTAAAAAGTATTTAGATTTAGATTTAGTATTTAGTATTTAGAAAGTATTTAATGTTTAAACTCAAGTAAAACAACAAGAAAAAAAATTTGCATAAACTTAAATATATAGACTCAAAATTCTGATTTGTGTGTAATATAAATTTTATTAAAAAACAAAATATACAAAATACTAAACAAATTAATACATAAAAAGCTTAGAAATAAAATTAAATATAATTAAAAAAATCAAAGACATAACCAAAGACCCATCATGGGTAAAAACATTAATCTTATCCCGGGATAATAGCATAACATAAGTCAAAATTTGTGGTAGGAGTGTCGAAATAAGATAAAATAAAAGTAATGTTATTATATTCCTGTAAAAAACTCAGATCAGGCCAAGATCCGGTTTTTTAAAAAACATCAGGGGCCTGTTTCATAAAATACTGGTCTTCGTAAATTACAAGTTTATCAATAACTTTTTTTATTCTGAACCATTTGCGTTGAAATTTAAAATGAAAAAAGATTATATGCCATGTGCAAACTATTTAAAATTTCATGTACGTAGCTGTTGTGTGTTTAAAGTTATTCCAGTTTTAAACTTTGGCCACTTGTAATTTTTTACAAGTTCTCAAAAGAAAAATTTACCCTAGTCGGAGTAGGGTAAATTTTTCTTTTGTAATTTACGAAGACCAGTATTTTATGAAACAGGCCCCAGGCCGGACCGGATCCAAAAATCCAAAAATGATGGCCGGATATACCGGATCCACCAGATCAAACCGGATATCCGGTCGGGCCCTAGTTGGTTAAACTAAACCACTCATCTAGCTTTCAACTTGAAAGGAAGTTTAATCTAAGTCTGTTCCCCAGTGTACACGTTTGAGTTATTGACAAGTGGGAAAGAAAAAAACTTTAAACCAAACTCATATAATTTTGATAAAGTATTTAAAATTAAGACACTATCAATTTATTTAAAAATTTTCTTATATCAAAATTCTGAGCTAATTATGCCTTAAATGCGTTTATTAATTAATATTCGCATAATGCAGGCATAAAGTAGTAAAGCCTTAAATTAACATGCAGTTAAAACCAAATGCCGATTTATAATTAACATAAACATATTGTGTTTATTAAAAACTGTACTTAAAAACGGCAATTAATTTTAGTTAGCCGAATTAAATTTTACTTTACCTACTATCAAATCTTAGTAAAACCTTAAGAGATTATGGATATAATAAAACAAAACACATACATCATTACTACAATAATAAAAAAGTCCAAAACTACTAAAAACGAAGTGTTTTTATGAAATGTTCAAAAAAGCGGTCAGTATGTTTTTCGATTCATTATGAAGATGGAAATACAAAAGGGTTCCCTCTAGAATTAAAAAAAAAATCGCTAAAAGTAACCTGAGTTGCCGGGTAGACCAGTTTCGACTTCTTCAAAATTAGGCTTGTTCGCTCTGAGGGAATTTCCGAAATGCCGCGTCTTTAACGTTTCAGCGCCCGGGTAATAGTCGTACACGAACATCAACGCTAAAAAAACATGAATAAAAGAAGTTCTTTTTGATCGCATCACCCCAACAGAAAAGGTAAAGGAAAGCATGGTCACGCCCAGGGACGTAACCAGGGGGGGGGGGGGCGGCCCCCTCCACCCGAAACGGTCGGACAGGAAAAAATAAGGATAGTGGTTGGGCGGAGGGGGGGGGCGGACGCCCGAAATGGTCGCCTAATAGTAATTTGGGGGTTTTTCAGAAGCTAAAAATTCAAAATTTTCTAGTACCTCGCTAATCGCTCGGCGCAAAACTATAAAATAATTTTAGTAACACAATTGACCTCCAAAAACCAAAAAATTTTTCCGCTTCGCTTCGCTCAGCGGTCACTTTCTATAGTATACAGGGACGTAGCCAGGGGGGGGGGCGGGGGGGGGGGCAGGGGGGCGGCCGCCTCCCCCCCGAAACGGTTGGACAGGAGGAAAAATAAAGTTAGTGGTTGGACGGGAGGGCGGGCCCCCCCCCCCCCCCCGAATTGGTCGCCATATTGTAAAATTTGGGGGTTTTCAGAGTCTAAAAATTCAAAATTTTATAGCGCCTCGCTAATCTCTCGGAGCCAAACTTTAAAATAATTTTAGTACCCCAATGCATACATGGGCACGGGGGGGGGGGGTTGGGGGGGTTAACCCCCCCCCCCAATTCTGAGAAGGGGGGTTTAACCCCCCCCACTCAGAAGTGGGGGGGGGAGAAAAGGTTAACCCCCCCCCCAATTTTGGAAAAATGAAGAAAAAAAATGTCTTTAAAATGACTTCTAACTGCCTCCAAACTTAAGTTTTGAGGTCAAAATGAATGTTTTAAGCAATAAAAAGCTCAAAAACGCAATAAAAAGGGCTTTTTGACCTAAAATTAGCGTTTTTTACCTATTTTTCCTTCAAAATCGGAAAACGATATGGGTAAAATGCACTCCAGAAAAAAAACGATATGGGTATTTTGCGTTTCTCGGATTTTAACCCCCCCTAATTTGGGGTTTAACCCCCCCACTCCGGACCAACTTGCCCATGTATGCCCCAATGGACCCCCAAAAACCAAAAATTTGTTCCGTTTCGCTTAGCTCAGCGGTCACTTTCTATAGTATACATACATATATATCTCGTTATCTATGTTGCCTGATGCTAATGTTATTTCAAAGTTAGTTACAATAATTTTTATAAGTAATAAGTACTACACAGAAAGCAAAACAAACAATCATATTGGTTGATTTATGTACCTCCCCCCTCCTAAATTTTCCTGCCGCCTATAGCATTGGCTGGGATTTTTTTTCATATAGGTAGGTACCCTAGAAAACATAGAGCCGAGATGCTGCTCATGTGCTTTGGTTTACAATGTGGGTTTAGCCAAGGGGTCTGAAACTAACGTCTCTAAATTCTTTTTTTGTAAAATCCAGGCTCTGCCAATGTGTGCTTATGTAATTTTTAACTAAGAAAACATGTTTTTACCGCTAAAAACATTAGATAATAGGTTATTAGGCCAAAAAGAGTGTATTATACAGCTTTATCTACGTTTATCCCTGCTTTTTTAACGTTTTCAAAAATTAAGGGGGGCTCCCCCCCTCAAAATTTCGGGGAGGGGGGGGGGCGGGGGCGGAGCCCCCCCCCCGAAATTTTTTTTTGTTCTACAATCCGCCCTTCCCAAAATTAAACTCTGGCTACGTCCCTAATAGTATACATACATATATCTCGCCTAATGCTAATGTTATTTCAAAGCCACACAATATTTTTTTAAGTAATAAGTACTACACAGAAAGCAAAACAAACAATTATATTGGTTGATTAATGTTCCTCCCCACTCTTAAATTTTCAAGCCGCCTATAGCCTTGGCTTGGATTTTTTCAATAGATAGGTACGGTACCCTAAAAAACATGGAGTCAAGTCGAGATGCTGCTCATGTGCTTTGGTTTACAATGTGGGTGTAGCCAAAGAACATGAAACTGAAAGGTTTCCAAATTCCTTTTTTGTACAATCCAGGCTCTGCCAATATGTGCTAATGTAAATTTTAACTAAGAAAACATGGATTACCGCTAAAAACCTTTTTTGGGCTATTAGGGTTATTAGGCCAAAAACAGTGTATTCTACACAGCTTTATCAACGTTTATCCCTGCTTTTTTAACGTTTTCAAAAATTTAGCGGGGGGGGGGGGGTGCGTCTCCCCCCCCGAAATTTTTTTTGTACTACAATCCGCCCCCCCCCCCACCCCCAAATTATACACTGGGTATATCACTGGTCACGCCCATACATGAGCATGAACCGCCAAGCTAGGGGGTGGCTAACCTGAGTAAATGACGCTTTAGAAGCTAGGAAAAGGGTGCAAGGGGGGTCCGTCTGTACCATCTCTCTAGCGTTTTAGGGGGGGTTGGTCTACCCGAGGTAGATCAGTTTGAAATCTAGCGGGGGGTCAGGCCGGAGGGGTCCAGTTTCCAAACAAAATTGATTTAAGTTATCGATTCAAGTTTTTTAGCACTAATTTAATAATTTAATTATTAATATTTTATACACCAAAATAGTTTTTTATGTATAAAAAGACTACAAAAGATGTGTTTTCGGTACAAAAACGTGTTTGTGACAGTAAATTTTGAAATAGATTTATATATATACCAACATTTGGCTCGGGATGGATTGAGAATTCCAGAGGGGGTAGGGTGTAAAAATTAAAAAAAAAATTTGGGGGTTTGGGGGCCTAGATTTTTTCAAGGAAGGAGGGGCTCCGAAATTGCGAGGCTAGGGGGAGTGGGGGGAGGGGGTGGACCTTACCCTTAACCCCAAAGGTGGGTAGGTGGGCATGGGGGAGTTGGGGGGTGATATGTCCACAAAAACTCCGATTACTGCTGACGCCCCCCCCTAAAATTTGGGGGTCTTAGTATTGAAAACACTAAAAATGGGGTATTTGTGGTATACCCAATAGAAACTTTGGGACAGCCCTCCTTCTAAATTTCGGGGGTCAGGTATACCAGTCGTGTGCCCAGGGGGGGCGGCCTCTCCCCCATACATGGGCACGGAGAAGGGGGGGGGGTTGGGGTAGGGGCGGTTAATTTCCCCTCTCAAATTCTGAGAAAGGGGTTTAACCCCCCCCCCGGGGGAGAGAAATTAAACCGCCTCAATTTTTGAAAAATGAAGGAAAAAAGTTTTAAAATGACTTTAAATGCCTCCAAATTTAAGTTTTGAGGTCAAAATGAGTGTTTTAAACAATAAAAAGCTCAAAAATGCAATAAAAAAGGCTTTATGACCTAAAATTAGCGTTTTTATCTATTTTTTTTTCTATAAAATCAAAAAACGATATGGGTAAAATGGACTCCAGAAAAAAAATATGAGTATTTTGCGTTTCTCGGATTTTCATTCCCCCCTAATTTGGGGTTTAACCCTCCTACTCCGGACAAACTTGCCCATGTTATGTATTCCCCCCTGAAATCCGGCGAAGCCGGATTTTTTTATAAGGCGGATCCGGACCCTTACGTTTTTTTAAATCTTGGGAAAGAAGAATTTTTTCTTTAATATTAATACAGAAGCTTTCCTGATGCCTTCCAAACGCATATTAGGAGTCAAAAACCAAATTTTCCCCGCTTCGCGGGCAGTGTAAATTGACAGTTTATCTTAGTTTCTAGGTTTGAAATCGATTATGCCGTTAATTAAGGCATACATGTTAAATAAAACTACTATAAACACTATTAATTTTTTATCAACGTTTTAAAGCATATATGGGCACGGGGGAGGGGGGTTGCGGGTTAACCCCCCAAATTCTGAGAAGGGGGTTTAACCCCTCCCCCTCACCCATAGGTGAGAAAAGGGGGGGCAGGGTGGGGTCCACCTCCCCTAGCCTCGAAATTTAGGACCCCCCTAGACGAAAATTAAGGGAGCCCCCCCCCCCTCCGCCCAAATTTTCGAATTTTTTACCCCTGACCCCCCTCTAGAATTTAAAATCTGACCCCCCCCCTTTCCCCTCGAGAAATTTTTAGGTACTTTTTTATACTAAATTTTCATCCAAAACCGTAAATTTTCATCACATATTCATACTTTTACACCCTTTTTATACCAGAATATCGCTTTTTATTTAATAAAATGTAGTATTATTCTATAAAAAGAACAATTATTAAAGTTATTATGGTTTAAAATTGTTTTGCTTTGGACACCGGACCCCACCTGACCCCCCTCTAGATTTCAAAATTTCAAAACCCGGGATGACCCCCCTAAAAAACTAGGGGGGGTCCGGACCCCCTTCCTAGAATTCAAAATTCGATTTACCCCGGGTAACCAAACCCCCAGCTTCCTCGACCGTTCTCACCTATAATTGGTTATGATTGCTAAAAATGATTGTATACAGAATGATATATCATGTACCTATCGTCTGTATCATATGTTTATGAAATTTGTTATCAAGAACGCTGAAGAAATATTTGTAATTGAAAAGTTATTTTTTCTTGTTCATAAAACAAATTTTGCGTGGAAGATGTCATACAAAATAAATAGTTTTATAATTATGGGTATCTCACATACCTAAGCTTAGGGCTAGGGCAAAGGGTGATATTTACCCCTGGGTATTAAAAACATAAAAAGTTTAACTTATATGCGTTTGCTTGGCTTACAATTGTCTTTGAAGGCTTTAGTGGTACAGAGTTCTCGTAGCTGAACAACATTGGAATGGTGGAGCTTCTTCCACCGGTCTACTAAAGACAAGCACTTCGTGTTTACCAAACGGCAATCTGGAAAACATATTGTAATTATAGGTGGGTAGGAAGGTAGGGAGAGACTGGGGGTTACACCTAGAAAATTTAAGCATAATTATGGGGTTTTAGGCATACATGGGCACGGGGGAGGGAGTTGGGGGGGGGAGAAAAAGTTAACCCCCCAATTTTGGAAAAATGAAGAAAAAAATGTCTTTAAAATGACTTCTAACTGCCTCCAAACTAAAGTTTTGAGGTCAAAATGAATGTTTTAAGCAAGAAAAAGCTTTAAAAATGCAATAAAAAGGGCTTTTTTATCTAACATTAGCATTTTTTACTTATTTTTCCTTCAAACTTGAAAAACGATATAAATAAAATGCACTCCAGAAAAAAAAAACGATACGGGTATTTTGCGTTTCTCGGATTTTAACCCCCCCCCCCCTAATTTGGGGTTTAACCCCACCCCCCCTACGGAGCAACTTGCCCATGTATTGTTTTAGGATCGTATATACAAATAGCATCTCCCAAAAATTCCCGAAGTAACAAACAACAGTGTTGTTGTTACAACACCCCCACTTAACTTTTTTAAGGTATTTAATACTTTTGCAATAATATAGTCACTAACAGCAAAACACCACAAATTGGGTTGGGTTTTGCTTTGAGCTTTGGTTTAAAACATAAACACAGCAATCGTAGCTAGGAGTTTTTATGGTTTTTATGCCATTTTATTTTTTATGTTTTCAGGCAGACCTGTGCACTGCCCTCCGGGGTTTTATTGGGTCCGGTGTTAGAAACAAAACAATTTTAAACCATAATAACTTTAATAATTGTTACTTTTATAAGAATAATACTTACATTTTATTAAATAAAAAGCGATATTCTGGTATAAAAAAGGGTGTAAAAATTCTGAAATATGATGAAAATTTACGGTTTTGGATGAAAATTTAGTATAAAAAAAGTACCTAAAATTTTGTCGAGGGGGGCGGGGAGGGGGTCAGATTTTAAATTCTAGAGGGGGGTCAGGGGTAAAAAATTCGAAAATTTGGGCAGAGGGGGGGGCTCCCTTAATTTTCTCATTCTGGGGGGGTCCTAGAGTTTCAAGGCTAGGGGAGGTGGACCCCACCCCTCCCCCTTAGGGCCTGTGGGTGAGGGGGAGGGTTAAACCCCCTTCTCGATTTGGGGGGTAACCCGCAACCCCCCTGCCCCCCGTGCCCATATATGCTTTAAAACGTTGATAAAAAATTAATAGTGTTTATAGTAGTTTTATTTAACATGTATGTGTTAATTAACGGCATAATCGATTTCAAACCTAGAAACTCAGTCAAACTGTCAATTTACACTGCCCGCGAAGCGGGGAAAGATTTTTGACTCCTAATATGGTTTGGAAGGCATCGCGGAAAGTTTCTGTATTTAATATTTAAAGAAAAAATTATTTTCTTACAAGATTTAAAAAAACGTAAGGGTCCGGATCCGCCTTATAAAAAATCCGGCTTCGCCGGATTTCAGGGAGACATAAGTGGGCAAGTTTGTCCGGAGTAGGAGGGTTGAACCCCAAATTAGGGGGGAATGAAAATTGCAAACGCAAAATACTAATTTTTTTCTGGAGTACATTTTTACCCATAATGTTTTCCCGATTTTATAGAAAAGAAAATAGATAAAAACGCTAAATTTAGATCAAAAAGCCTTTTTTTATTTCATTGTTTATGACTTTTCCATTGTTTAAAACACTCATTTTGAACCTCAAACTTAAGTTTGGAAGCAAATTAGAAGTCATTTTAAAACTTTTTTCCTTAGTTTTCCAAAAAATTAGCGGTTTGATTTCTTTCTTCCCCGGGGGGGGGGTTAAACCCCTTTCTACAAAACTAGAGAGGAAATTAACCGCCCTACCCCAACCCCCCCCCTTTCTAAATTTCGGGGGTCCACAATACTTTAAAAACCAAACTAAAATTTATTTAATTAG
>JASAMX010030527.1:0-16160 GCA_030248175.1 Microlaimidae sp. YZB2_3 | reverse complement strand
ATTGATCATCCTTTGTTTCTTTCGGCATGTTGCAGTGGATGTTTAACGTCAGTGGGTAAACGTAAGTGGGTAAAAACCTAAAATTATTTATTATTAAACTGTGTTCTTGTGGATTTCTATGTACCTAGCATTTTAAATCTACTTTACCAAAAAAAAATATTAAAAAAAGTTGTTTAAAATCTTTTTAACTTAAAAATTTAAAGAGCGTTTTAAATATTTCAAAATTTTGGGTTTTTTTAATCCAGTTTTTTCAGAAAAAAAAACTAAAACTTGAAAATTGTGGTTAATTTGGCTATTCAAAACCGCCATTGCCACCCTGGTGAGGTATTTGCCACACTATGACTGGTATGCATAGTGCCTTGCAGTCAGGGGAGAAGGGCCTAGGCTTTACCGTGTGAGCCATTGCGGTCTAGCCTACAAACGGGGACCGGCACTTGTTTATTTGTTGTGCATGTTTTAGAAAGTTTTTTTTAACAATCAATAACCAAATTGAGACTAAATATAGCATTTTTATACTAAGCAGACAGACTTAAATTTTCTTATTTTAGCTTTTTAACAAGATGGCGGTCACCCAAAATCGTTACTCACTACTCTCAGTCTAAGTCTAATAGTGACTTTAAAACGGCAAAAAAACGTTCAACTAGGACGCGCCATAAGTCGAGACTTCTGAGTTAAATTGACCTTTAACAGTGTCTGCGCTGAAATCTGTTAGATGTGTGCCGCCATAAGCTGTGCGCTGCCAAAGCGAAGTTATTGAGGAACTAAGGTGTTTGAGTAAAACATTTCATAATAAACCCGATTTCAATAATTCATAGTTTATTTTTTTAACTTTAAAATTTACAAAATGTGCTATCAATTTAAATATGAGAATTAAAAAATCGAGTTATTTATTTACTTGGATATTTTTTCTGTTTTACCTGCTTTAGATTTTGAAAATGACTGTTTACAGTTTTTCAAGTTTAAAAAATGCTAATTTGTTTTCATATATGAAGTGGTTAAGACCAAAGCATTTAAAAAGTCTTCTGATAAAACTATTTTAACTTTTTTAGTTAAATCAGCATTTTTTATATCAGTATTTCAAACAACGCTTTCATACTTAACAATTTATCTAACATAGGATTTATATGCTCTGACTGGATTATTTTTATTGATTTAGCTCAGAACTGATCCCTGATGAACAGAACTGGTTATTTAGTAAAGAGTAGAAATAGATTATTACTTTTAAAGGCCTGTTTATTAAAAATGCCTTGATCCAATTTAAAAAATCACCACAGACGCCATATTTTTTGGGTTTGTTCCATTTGAACCCGACTTCATTTCAGTCTGGGAAAAATTTCAGTGGGTTTCAGTTGAGCGGAATGGAACACGAGGGTACTGGACACGGAGGAACTGGGTTTAAAAAAGTTGCATTCACCACAACCGCTCAGCAAAATCGAATAATTATGCATGGGGGACACGTGTGTTTTTGAAATAGCAATTAAAAGATTAAAAATTGGCACAAATTAAATATAAGCTCAGGTGCAAAAAAATAATCCAACTCTCAGCGCTCCTGCTTCGATTATTTGTACCTACCTTGGATTATTTAGACCTAGTTAGTGGACCTTAGATTATTTTTCCCCAAGCTTGGATTATTTGGACCTAGTTACTTGGAATATTTGGACCTTGGATTATTTTTTCCTGCACCCATAAAAAATAGAGTCAATTTCAGTTTTAAAAAGCAATTACCTGACCAACTTCTTTTACTGAAACAAAAACATCTTTTTGCATTTTATTGATACCATTTCGCTTGAATATATATTCACGGTTGCTAGAGACGACTTCATGAAGCGCTCGAAGCATAGTAACTTTCTGTTCCACTGTACCTTCTTTTGCTTTGTATGAGGACATTATATCTATAGCTTCAGAAGGGTGTTCCAAGGAGCTAGTTACTAAGCGTTGCCCAATTCTAAATTTAGCCATAAATTTAAATATTTCGCAATTTACAACTAAAGTTAGATTTGTATTTTGTAAAAAAACTGTCTAACACTTAAAAGTCCAAAAACTTCTGAAATTCCCTGCGCCCAAAATCAAAAAGTTTTTTTTAAGTTTTTTATTTTGGTTTTGAAAATGTTTTCATTTAAGACTGATTAAGTATTACAAAAATTTTTAATTAAGGTTTTAAAATGAGCATAAAAATACGTCGGTTTTTTGATTATTTTTGCACCAAAAATTGTTTTGTAAAAGAAAATTCCCAAAAAGCCCTATTTTTGGCCTTTTAAAAGTTATGTATTAAAAGAGTAGTCTATTCAGGCGTTATTAACGCATCATAGTTAAACCGCTCATCATGTAAGTACATTTGACATCCAGGGGCCTATTTCATAAAAATTGCAAGTAATTAATTTACCGCTGTAAATTAATGAACGCATAATTTTTTTTTGTATTTTTAATTAAAAAGTATATTAATAAAATTGCGTTTAGAATTTAAGAAATTACATCTCTGTAAATTCCGTAAATTCCACAGTTACGTACGTATTTTTTAATTAAAAAAATAAGAAGAAATTAAATGCGTTTATTAATTTACAATTACATATCCAAGTTCCTTATTTTTGGCAAGAAACTCTGGGACCGAGTGGTACACCTTTAAGACTGAGTCCAGTATTTAATATCGTTAATTTTTGACACATATTAACTGATTTTTTAACAAATTTTCTTCGAAAAGCTTTTTCCAAATTAAATACAAACAGTTAATACTTGTTTTCTTGTTTAAAAAATTCAAGTTTGATGTCTTTTGGGCTGTATAAGAATATTAAACTCGCTAAAAAGGTGGACTGACTCCGCATGGTTTCCTTCCAGAACAAGCGGACCCAGTCGGAATAGACCATACACAAAATTTATGAATACCAGTGTAGTTTCAGCAATAAATTTAAAAATGCTAAAATAAAAACAAGAAATCAACTTGAATTTTTTTATTAAAAAATATGTTTTAACATCACTAAATTTCAAAACAGTTTCAATAACACCTAAAAACAAAAGTGAGAATATAATATAATCCAAACAAATGTCCAGTTGTAATATAAACTTTCATAGAAAAACTCACACATGACCGAATTTATTAGGAATTATTACCGATTTCTGCTAAATTTTTTGTACGCGGCGATTTTGTAAGCATGTCAGAAAAACAAATTCGGTGTACAACATATCGCTGTTCGAGGAAATTTTTGTTTGGTGCACAGAAAGTAGCTTGCGCCGAAAAGGATTTAGGGTCGATGGAGCCTTGGGAACTTAGAGCTGGAACTTGGAGCCAAAAATAAGGAACTTGGAGCCGTAAGTCGGGAACTTGGAGCCATATGTTGGGAACTTGGAGCCAAAAATAAGCTCTAAGTTCCCTGCTTGTGGCTCTAAAGACCCAGTACACCGAAAAATAAGATGTGCATCATTTCTCTTTTAAATTTAGATAAAAAATTTACTGTACACATAGCCGAAAATTCTCTTGGTGTGCATTTTATGCAAAAGTTAAAAGTGTATAGCTATTTTACTATTTTTTTATCTCTTGGTTGTTTATTCAGTTAGAATTGTTTTAGCGAAAATAAATGTTAGGATTGCTAAATGGCAGACAAATTGTTAAATTTAAGAACGGTTAAAGATGCGAAATGCTGTAGTATTTGTTTTTATGGTGTAAAAGATGACGTGTTAACTTGGTTAAACTAATATTTATTGGATTAAATAATAAATAATATTTATTGGGGAAATACAGACTTAATTGCCCCAAATACACATTTCGGGAATCATTTAATACTTGGGTTGTATATTTTTGATATAAACAATGACATTTTAATAACTCTAATATTTATTATTTAAATTTTTAGAATAATGACTCATGATTAAAATGAAGAATTTTATCAAAATAGACTTTTAATAATATTTTAAAATATAAATAATAAATATCCTCATAATAAAACGATTACATTAGCTCTTCAAATAAAATTTTATATATTTATCACTGTCTAAAATTGTTAAAAGTGCTTTAAAATTTGTTTCCTTAGGGGGTACCTGATTTGACAGATAAATTGCCGAGGCCGGGGTAGAGCAAATTGCGTGTGCCGGGGTTGGGGCCGGTGCCGGGGTAGAAAAAAAGTACTGGGGCAAGCCGGGGCCGGGGCCAGGGCCCCGGCCCCGGCTTGAGCCCCGGCCCCTCGATCCCTACCTAGGGCCGGTGCACTAACGGCATGTTAACCACCGGCTAAGTTAGCCGGTGGTTAAAAAAGGTTTTATTGCTTGAATTTGTTTTTCCCTGTAAGATTTCACAGTTTTTTTGGCTTTAAATAAAAAAAAAAACATAATATTTTAACAAAAAAATAAATATTTATTTTAAATACAAGCTTTTGGATATAAAAGCTATATAAATATTAAAGCCCTTTCTTTTAAATTAAATTATTTGATTATATTATATTCTAATATATGTGTTAAAAAATAATTTATTTTGATTAACTATACTACAAATGCATTAAAACTATAGAATATTGTTAGAAAATCATTAAAAATCCTAAAAAAATACTATTTTTTTATCTGGCTAACATAGCCGGTAGTTAACATGCCGTTAGTGGACTGGCCCCTGATGACCAAGTGTCATTTAGTGCTTAAAAGTGTGCTTACTTATACTTTTTATAAAGTTCGTTCACCGATAGTTATAAACACATATTTATTTCTTTTTTTTTAATAAATTACCTCTTAGAAAACTACACCAACATAACTTGATGACTTTATTTATTTATTTACTTATTCAAACTTTTTTTTACCTACTAACATTTAATCGAATGTTTAATAATAAAACAATGAAAACTTTGAATCGAAACTGATTAATAAATAAAATTAAAGTATATTATTTAGCCGGTAGTAAACATGCCGTTAGTGGACTGGCCCCTGATGACCAAGTGTCATTTAGTGCTTAAAAGTGTGCTTACTTATACTTTTTATAAAGTTCGTTCACCGATAGTTATAAAAACATATTTATTTCTTTTTTTTAATAAATTACCTCTTAGAAAACTACACCAACATAACTTGATGACTTTAATTATTTATTTACTTATTCAAACTTTTTTTTACCTAGTAACATTTAATCGAATGTTTAATAATAAAACAATGAAAACTTTGAATCGAAACTGATTAATAAACAAAATTAAAGTATATTATTTGAACATTTTTTTTAGTTATTTGAAACATAAATGTCAATTTTCTAACGTCAAAAATTATTTTAACAAAAAAATGGGACTTTTAAAATTATGTGGTTCCTATAGGTTTTTTTTTCTCAAACGTTAAAACCCCTGATTTTTAATTGGTCTGATCATGTCCCCAAATATTTTACGTGATCAATTTGATTTAACTGTTTTAAATTGATTAATTTGAATTTACTCATTTATATTCAAATTATCTAAATTAAAAAAATTATTTCTCACAAAAATTTTAATATTTTTGTCAGTAATATTATAAAAAAGTGTTCGATTGCATGTCTATGTAAAAGACAGTTCTGCAATTGGTTTTGATTTTTAATATAGTCCTGGTCCCGTGTAATACCCATTTCAAACGATTCATCGTTCGGAACGTTTTTCGAACGATTTGCCGTTCGACCATCGACACAGCGTTTGAAAGAAAAAAGCGCGCAAGGCTGAAAAATGTTAGTCACGTATTTCCTATACACAGGGCGCGCTGATTTGCGGCCGTTAATAAAACACGCGAGTGGAAAACATTATTACCACACATTTAAGTTATTATAAGCGTGTTAAAAAAATGTAATTATGTTTTAAATAAAATATGCTTATTTATATCCCAAATGTAGTTTTTTTGCCAAAAATTATTTAAAACATGTTTAATTCGAACAAACGTAATAAATTAATGGGTTGATTAATTAATAAATCAATAATCGTTTGAAATGGGCTTTATACGAAACCAGGACTGTATGTTCCCGATTGGAAATCATTTTGCCTTAATAAAAAGGTTTTATCATCAAAAAATCATTTTGCTAAAATCATTTTGCTCCAATAAAAAGGTTTTATTTTGTTTAGACTTTATGGACTAGTTTTGAATAAGGCTTTTTAGTTTAAGACTAGCCAGCAGACTTATTAAAATACTTTAATACCTACTATAATAGATAATAATCGAATGTTTTGTTTACTAATAGGTCATGTCTGGGTTCTAAATGAAATAAAAGAAGCATACGCGGCTGAAAATTCTCAAATTCAAGAAACGGACAAAAAGAAAAAGAAAAAGAAACCTTTTCTTCTGCCGTATTGGTTTCGATATATTGGTTGGTTTCTGTGGACAACTACAGTTGTATGCTGCGGTCTTTTTATATTCTTTTATGCCATTCAGTTTGGAGACTCAAAGACCAGGAAATGGCTGGGATCTTTGTTTTTTAGCTTTTTTGCTTCGGTTCTGCTGACGCAACCGCTGAAGGTAATGTCATTAGTTTAAAATTATATAAAAAACTCACACAAAAAATCTGATTTAAAAAAGCAAAATTTATGCTTGTTAAATTATAATAATAATTATTCATTAGTATCGTTTTATATATTATTAATAAATAATAAATAATTCGATAAATAAACTTTCATGGAAACATTCAATTTGACTTACTTAAACCAGTAATTTGGTATAGCAGGTTTTTACTCTCTTCTTGATCATCTCAATTAAAATTTTGCAGCCTTCTACCTGTCTCAATCCTGCTTTTTTCTGTTTCTATTTAAAATCTAGCTGTCTATGACCTGCCTATTACCTAAACTGTCTTTTGCCTTAGTTGCTTTCTACCTGCTACTCTCATTTTTGCTTTAACCCCAGAGGAAATGTCACATGTCTTGTAATTGTCCCCGAGGCCGTTTTAGCTGTCAACGCCCTGGCTCCTATCTGCCTCCGCCCTGCCTTCTAGCTGCCTCAGAGGCAGTTTTAGCTGCCAACGCCCTGGCTCCTACCTGTCTCCACCCTGCCTCCAACTGCCTCTGAGGAAGTTTTAGCTGCCAATGCCCTGGCTCATACCTGTCTCCACCCTGCCTCCTAGCCCGCTTCCGAGGCAGTTTTAGCTGCCAACGCCCTGGCTCCTACCTGTCTACACCCTGCCTACAACTGCCTCTGAGGCAGTTTTAGCTGCCAACGCCCTGGCTCATACCTGTCTCCACCCTGCCTCCTAGCTGCCTCCGAGGCAGTTTTAGCTGCCAACGCCCTCGCTCCTACCTGTCTCCACCCTGGCTTCTAGCTGCCTCCAAGGCAGTTCCTGGCTCCTACCTGTCTCCACCCTACCTCTAAGCTGCCTCCGAGGCAGTTTAAGCTGCCAACGCCCTGGCTTCTACCTCTCTCCATCCTGCCTCCTTGCTGCCTCTGAGACAGTTTTAGCTGCAAACGCCATGGCTCCTACCTTTCTCCACCCTGCCTCCTAGCTGCTTCCAAGGCAGTTTTAGCTGCCAACGCCCTGGCCCTCACCTGTTTCCACCCTGCCTCTTAGCTGCCTCCGAGGCAGTTTTAGCTGCCAACGCCCTGGCTCCTACCTGTCTCCACCCTGCCTCCAACTGCCTCTGAGGCAGTTTTAGCTGCCAACGCCCTGGCTCATACCTGTCTCCACCCTGCCTCCTAGCTGCCTCCGAGGCAGTTTTAGCTGCCAACGCCCCCGCTCCTACCTGTCTCCACCCTGCCTTCTAGCTGCCTCCAAGGCAGTTCCTGGCTCCTACCTGTCTCCACCCTACCTCTAAGCTGCCTCTGAGGCAGTTTTAGCTGCCAACGCCCTGGCTCTCACCTGTCTCCACCCTGCCTCTTAGCTTCCTCCGAGGCAGTTTTAGCTGCCAACGCCCTGGCTCCTCCTACCACGATTTCAATGGACCTTAACAATGATTATAGCTTTATTATCAATGTTTTGGATTATATCGATTTCCAGGTGGGGTCATGTGAGAATTCAAATTTTCGCTATATGAATTAAGTTAATAATGTGCTCTTGACTACCTCTTAAAAACAATAATTGTATAATAAAATTAAAGTCATAGTGTGGTGTCACAGAGAAATGGCAAAAAGAAACATGGACACCCCGCCAGATCAGGTAATAAAACACTTCCCTTATAAATAATATATATCAAAGATATACAAAATGACACTAAATTAACAAACGATACAATGTATAATTTTTCAAAACATTTAAAAATTTTTTTAAAATATGCATGTTGTAAAAATATGACGGGAAGCGTTTGCTGAAGAAGTCCCAACTTCTCCTAATATTTGTCCAGCCTGTCCAAACAAGGAACGAAACAGGCTTTTTTTATAGGTCTCCTTTTTATTTCAAAATTATTTTACACGGTCAATTTTTGAGAACCAAAAAATTTGAGCTATATGTATGTCTGTCCTTTTTAGGTTGTATTAAACCATCTAATAATATTATTTAATATGTCAAGTAAATGGGTACAATTTTTTATATATTTTTTTTTTATTTAAGAACCGTCCTTACCGAGTCAAACTTGCCAGACATGAAGAAACAAAATTTTTAATAACCTTAAAACTTTGTGAAATATTTTTTAAAACTATATTCAAAAAAAAAATTGGTGTAAGGATTTTACACCTTTTTATCTTTTAACAGAGTTACAATAGTTATTCTATAATCCACAAAACCTCACTGCCTTCTAATAAAATATTTATTGTTTTAAAGACGTTAAATTGATGTTTGAGAAACGTTTGTAAAAATGAAATAAAAATAAAGGTACAGACTTGAAAATCCATTGGTTTAAAACACCAAATATTTCCTATTAGGCGGATAAAATGAAATAACAATAAAAATCGCTGTGCACATGCACACGAACTAACAGGCGATGTTGGATTTATGCTGGTAAAGATTTTTGCTTAGATATGTGCAAGTTGTTTGCAAAAATTTGGTTAAAAACTTAATTTACAACCGCTTATTTGCGTATCTTTACATATCAATTATTTGTGTATCTTTACATCTAGTGTGTTTTTATAATTCATTTTTTTAGATATAATCTAGAGAATTATTATTTGTATATTATTATTGTTTGTAGTTTTTTTTTGTTTTATTTAGGCATTGTTCTTGGCTGTTTTCTTTGCGCTTCTATGCAAGAAGAATGTGGAAGAGGATGATGACGAAGAAGATGTGGATGCCTTGTTCCTGTTGGATCACAGCGAGGAATATCTTCACAAATTCGGTTTGCATACTTATTTTAAAACAAAAAAAAAACAATTATTCGCATTATTATATTTTTATTCATTATAATATCTTCATTGTATTTATTATATTTTTGGGTTTTTATATAGGTTTTAACCATGTTGAGCTCGCTCCAAGTATTACATTCAGAGCTGCAGCTACCTACTGGGAGCGGCTCACTTTGTGTGGGAAATATTATATAGAGCAGCAAAACTCAAAGTAATGCTAAAGTTTGAGTTTGATGCAGTGCGCAGTTGGCTGTAGTGTTTCGCCTTTATAGATTTTGCACCAACAATAAGTAGTATATTTTTGTACCTATTTAAATCAGAATTATATAACATAGTTTTATTGTAGCCTTATAAAGCTTGTGTGGCAGCTCTGGTGACTACGTCTTTGTGAGATATAAACAATACTTGTGATGTACTAATGTGAATATAATAAGAAAGGACAGATAATAAATAAATGCCAGTTTTTTTATGTTCCGTCGTAAAAGTTTAAAGTCAAAAAAAGAAGGAAGAATAAATGGCTATATAACTGAATTTATTTTTATATTAATGACGTAAAAATATTGGATTTTATATATTGCGCAGACACATTTACTCTCTTAACTCGGGTACGCACTATATTCAGGTAATTTTGGGTACGTTTTAGTATTTAAACCTTCTAATGAGGGTCTTGTTTTTAAAAAGGGTGACTTTGCTAAGGGCTTGTCATGGCGTTTAATTAGGACGTGTCTCAATAAGAGCATGTCATAATTAGGACCCTCAGAAAAAAACGTTATGATTAAATTCATTTAAAATTACTTCATAAATGATTGTTTGTAATAAATAAATAAATAAACACATTTTTAAAAATTTTATTTTAGTAGGTTTTACTATATTCATAAGATTCACGATTTCATTCGATTAACAATCAAGTAATCACGATTTTTTACTGAAACCATAATGGAACAGTTTATTGTCTTGCAAACCTATTTTAAATCTAACTAGCCTTATTCAAGCGATTTCTAATTTGTTCTCCATGGGAGATAGTAATAATTATAATAACTATAATCGTAACAACACAAACAATTTAATCATAATGGCCTTAATTAGGAAAAGTATTTGTGTCTGTATAATATTATGACATAGTTTTATGTCCAATAAAACTATACAACCCCCCATTTTTCTCTTAGTCCTTTATCAATTTTTACAGATATGAAACCGAAAACAGGTTACCAAGGTTTTGAGCAAGGAACCCTGGCTCGTTTGAAAGAAATGCGACTGCAGGAGCTAAAAATGTACACAATGCTGCGTGAAATACTCATTTACGTTTTTTTCATTTGGGCTGTGACCGTGATGTCGTTTGGGAATCGAGACCCAAACAGTTACTTTTACAATAGGAATTTGCGAGTCCTTTTCCTTGGCGACCCGGTTGTTGAAGATTCAAAGTTTTATAAAGTTAGACTTTGCATTGTAGATATTTCATTTTAGTAATTTTTTTATTTCTATTTAGAAACACAATAAACAAGTTTTACATTTTGAGCTAATTTTAGAACTTAGAATGACTTTTAATTTGTAATTTAAAACTTGTATTTAAATTTTTTGTACATAAACATGTTAGCTTTAAACAAAGGTTGTGTACTTTTAATGACTTCAAATAATCAATATTTTTGGTACGGTTTAACTAGAAATATACACCCGGTGTTTTGTTAATCCCTAAGTCAGTAGCTTGTATTTAAAACAGATACTAATAAAATGGTTAAAATATTATTTTAACCTTTAAACAATTAATTTCATAAAATTCTTGAGAAGAATTAAAACATTAACACGTTTTTAACAACCTGTTAACATAGCACGTATTTTACACGCTTTTAGCGGACTGCCTCCTCAAGTCTTAACTTTTTACTGCTTATAATTTTAAAAACATCAGGAATTAAAATTTCTTGCAGATAAACACTGTAGACCAGTTCTGGCACTGGGCAAATTATACATTAGCCCCTGGTTTGAGAGCTGTTCATTGGTATAATGGTGATGCAGCTATTTGGCAACGAGGTCATTTTTCAGATCGAGTGTCACGAATACTGGGATATGCAATTCTGAGACAAGTTCGGGTTGTTCAAGATTGTACGTGTTGTACTTAATAATGCTTATTGTTATCCACTAAATTAATTTTAACTGTATTTCATTTTTTTAATATTGCATTCTATTTTAACTTTTACTACTGCTGTGTATTTATTTTAGCTTGTCGAGTCAAGCCGCCAATGGAGACAGTGGTTAACACTTGCTACGACTGGTCGTCTTCAGGTGAAGAAGATAAAGCTAATTACGCTGCCCAGTGGTTACCCCTTGGTCAAGCGAACCGAGTTTATGCGGAAGAATTTTTGTACACCAAAGCTTCAAAATTAGATAGTTTACCATTTAGGCCAGAGGTAAAAAGTATTTACTAAAAACTACCAGACGTGGCAGGTATATTTGTTCAGGGAATAAAAATAAAAAAGTCAGGTAATTACCAACCAAATAAAAGAAAGTCTACTGTGCGAACAAAACTTTTTATAAATTTTAATTGCCTGATATAACATACTCTTTAAATTTATTTTGTAATTTTTTGAACCCAGACAATTAAAATTATTGTAATCTAAACAAATAATTGTTACTTTTTAACCAATTACTTTACAAATTATTTTCTCGGTTCAAAATTCCAAAAACAGGCTTTTGAAAATCTATAAAGTAAATTTAGAGAGTAGCATTAAATTGTTTTTATTAGTTTAGTTACTGCATGGCCCTGTTTTAAAGTATTATTTATTTTTAGTTTTATTAAATTTGTTGACACGATTTAAAATAACTGAATTAAAATTTTAGTCAGGTGGACAATTTGCTATTTTATGAGTGATTCAGAAAGTTTTAAAGGTGCCTATTAAAGTGAAAATTCATCTATTCAACTAATTAGGCTAATTGAAATGAGATTTGGCATGCATTTTAATTTGAATTCAATGGTAGATTTCAAATACAAAAACTGATTTCAATATAATCTTGTACCCTATAGATATTGCTAATATTTAAATAAATTCTAAGATTTATAATTGTAGCAAATATTTAATTTAGCATTGAAAAATACAATAAAGCATAATATCAACTATTAACTAAAGTTTATGGTCAAAATTTAAAATAATTTTATTATACATTTACTTACTTTTTGCTTTTACTTGATTTGTATTAAAAAAAGAATAGAATATAAATGTCTCTGCCATACCTTTAGAAACTATAATAAATGGTTCAGGTACATAATTAACAGTGCCATATCCACCTTGTTATATATTACTAACTTAACATTACCTTTGATTTCACATTGAACAATAATAGATATTAGTAAAACAGGAACAATGGAATATTAGATACCATATCTTTTAAATTTCAAAATTATTTAATTTTTACTTCAAATGTTTGAATATCAATACTTTTTGTAACAGTAATTGTTACAAGCTTTTATAATAAGTGTTTAAATAACAATACATTTGAAGTTTCATAACAAGCTTTAACCCGTTCCCGTGATTGCCCCTTTCCTCAGTGAAAAGTGTTTTTTTGTAAATGTATTAATTCCCGCTACTTTCGCTGGTAATCAGAATGCTTTCGCGTGATTGTCCTTTCCCCCGAAGATTGCGGAAGAGTGCGGAAGATTGCGAAGGCACTCTGATTACCAGCGAAAATAACGGAAATTAATAGATTTACAAAAACACTTTTCACTGAGGAAAAGGGCAATCACGGGAACGAGTTAAAGCTTTATTGGCTTTATTGGATAAAGCTTTTAACCGGGAAAAGGCAATTATGGGAGTGGGTTAATTTTTTTTAATTTTTATACATCCATTTTTATATTAGGCTGACAGCTATAGCGGCGGTGGATATGTCGCTGAACTAGTGGGATCCATTCAAGATATTCAGGATAAACTGACTCGTCTTAAATATCAAGGTATTTTTAATTAAGTGACTATAATCCTTCATTATATTTTTCAGTATATTAATAGGTATTTTATTGATAATTTTGGTTTCCACAAAAATCAAGGTTTGCTGTTAAAAAAAATCGATATCAAAATGTTTACAAAAGTGAAGGGTAATGTTTTTATTTTAATCATTAAACATATTGACGTTTCACAGAATTCAACGTGAGTAATATTTAAATTACAAAAACACGACAAGAATAAGCACAGAACTAAAAAATCACTTTAAAAACTTTTAAAACATATTTTAGATTTAATTTAACTTTAAACCATTGACACATTCACATGTCCTCCTGTTTATTTGGTTTGGTAATATCGCAAAACACATCTCCATTTTGGGAACAACACTGCGAAGCATTTTTGGGTCTGATGAAAGGAAAAAAAAACTAACAAACACTAGATCATGGGCTTTTTTACTTAGTTCTAAACTAAGTCATCACCCAGTTTTAAGGTACGGGGTCTTTAGAGCCACGAGCAGGGAAAACTTGGAGCCACCGGGAAATTTTTGGGAACTTGGAGCCACGAGCAATGGTAACTTGGAGCCTTTCAGAAAAAATAGGTTTGGGCTTAAATTCAGGTTTCGCTTAGGGTTAGGTACACGTTTTAGTGGTTTTTATGTTTGGCTCCAAGTTCCCAACCTACGGCTCCAAGCTTCCCCTTGACTCCAAGTTCCCTATTTTTGGCTCCAAGTTCCAGCTCCAAGTTCCCCAGGCTCCATTGACCCTAAATCGTTTTAGGCATTTTACAATAATAACTAGTGATAGAATAATTCGGTTTTTATTAATTAACAAAAGTTTCCAAATAATTAATGACAAACCACAGTTAATTGACAGGAATGCGTATTTTAAATTTAGAAAGAGTTTTATTATACATACTCTCTTTTAAAAGGGTTTGTTAATTTACCGTAGGAAAGTTTTTACAAATTTTTTAACCAAAAAAAGATTTGCTTATTTAATTAGTAACTTTTACGATTTTTTTTATTTATCAGAGGGCTGTTAAAAAATTATGTAAAAAAATTAGTAAAAGTTCTGTCATACAATAAAATTTTTCCAATAAACTTTCGGTTTAACGATACATAAATATAGGTTCACATGAAGCAAGAATTTATAATACTTTTAGAAATAAACAAGCATAATAATTTAAAAATTCAAAACAATAATTTTAACTTCTAAATTTTACTTTATTAATTTCAGCACTATGGCGACTCGGCCAGAAGGCTTGTTGCAATCACAATTTTCGCTTGCAAACGCGCAATTAGCATGTAGAATAATCAACAAACTATGTGGAAAAGCTCTTATGCAGATTATCAACGAACTGTAAAATATTTCATAGATTGTAGTAGATATATTTAAATCATTAGAAGTTTCCACTGTAGCTTGCCTAACATATAATTACAACAATAATGTTTAACACACGAGTAGATATTTCTTTACTTCTTTTATATTCTTATGTATATTTGACAAAAACAATCACTTAAGGCTGGATTGACCGCAGGACGCGAATGATAACTGTGGAATTTGCTGCATACAACGTGTTTACCAACTATTTTTTAAACGCCAGAATGACAGTGGAACGTCCTCCTACTGGTGGTCTGGTGAGCACTGCGCGTTTTGATCCTATCAGACTATTACGGCAAGTTAAAGCTTTAATTTATAATTTTATTTATTTATTAATATTTGCATACTGTTTAGGTGACGGTGGAACGTTGGGGAGGGGACATAGTTCACTACGTTGGAAGGGGATGTAGTTCACTACTGGTTTGGTTGGAGGACGTTCACTACGTTCCCTTACCGGTCGGTGGTAAGGGAGACATCAGTGAAGACATAATTTAGTTTACGTTTTATGGAAAATATTTAAGTTAAACGAGTGCTTTAGAAAATTAAAAGTTTATTAATTATTGTTTTACAGACTACATAAAAGTAACATTAAAGTACAAAATAGATACATAGAATAGATAAATGTCAATTAATCAAAAAGAAACATTAAAAAATAATACAAAAGATCAAAAACTATTTAATTAACGCAAACGTACTAGTTTAGGGTTTTTTATATAATAGCTATTAAGGAAAATTGTTAATGGTTTAAAAATTTATATTTCAAAGTTTCTTTTTAATTTTTTTTAATTTTTCAGCATTTACGACATAATTTGGTAAGGTGTTCCATTTGTTTTGATACCACAATATTGCAAAAATTATTTTAAGTCTAAATTACTTCTTTCTTTTCAATTTCAGATTGTGACTCTGTGTTCGTGTTTCTATTAAATATTCAAAAAATAGGGAACTTTCAACATTTACCAAAATGTTTACAATCTTATAACACATTACTAAGTCATTTTTTACTCCTTTCTGCTTGACGAAGAGTGTTTCAATGTTTAATTCGTTTAAACTGATGTTATATAGGAATTTTGAGGAAAAGGGCATCTTTTGTAAAGGCGTCAATTAAAATTTTTTGTACTTTTTCGATGATAAATTTTTCTTTTACTAAATAAGGACACCAAACTAGAATGTCTGACTCGATCAACGGTCTTAACCATAAGGGGAGAAACATTTCGCCCCTCCTTGGCTTTTCTTAGCGCCTGCCCTTTGCATAATCTGCATAGGGAAGATAAGTTTCAGGTTATTCAACAACAACAACAACAACATCAACGGTCGCAAAAGTGGTTTGTAAGGTTTTTATAAAGCGTACATATCATTACTCTCAAAACATCAAAACAAAATCGAGGATTAAGCTTGAGCTTTAGAAGGCAATT
The DNA here is from genome assembly GCA_030248175.1 of Microlaimidae sp. YZB2_3. Taxonomy (NCBI): domain Eukaryota; kingdom Metazoa; phylum Nematoda; class Chromadorea; order Desmodorida; family Microlaimidae; species Microlaimidae sp. YZB2_3. Next base: position 275 of record JASAMX010030527.1, on the reverse strand, counting down.
TTGGCACAGTGTAACCCATTTTTTAAATCAGAAGAGAGTAAAATTCCTAAATCTTTGATAACATCTGATTTTTCTTTTACATGATAATCTAAAGAATGTTTAGACTTCGGCTTATTTTTTTTTCTAAATGCAAAATATTACATTTGCCGTATGCTATTTTAAGCTGCCACTCACGAGTAGTGATCGACCGGGGCAGAATTTTCGCTGATGCCGGGGCCAGGGCCGGGGACGGGGCCGGGGCCGGGGTAAAAAATTTTGCCCCGGCCGGGCCCGGG
>JASAMX010030526.1:0-14482 GCA_030248175.1 Microlaimidae sp. YZB2_3 | reverse complement strand
CTGGAATCTTGACTGCGGGTCCGATCCCTCCTTCGCGGACTTCGATCCCGTCCGCTGGCTCTGGGGCTTCGCTCTGGGGATCTGTTCTCGTCGTTCTGTTCAGCCCCTTCACTAAATTAGCGGATCGTAAATTTTTTTTAATGGTACTCCTAACAAAATTTTTTCTTAGCGGTCCCAAATCAGAATTGGTTATGAAATAAATAGTTTTTACCCAATTTTTCAAAAATCGGAAATTTAGCTACAAAAAGAATTTTAAGTATTTTTGTTAACTTTTGACGATTTATTTTGGCGTGATTAAGGTTTCTTATATGTTAATTTTTGGGGATAGTCAGAAAAAAAGCATTTTTAATGTTTTAATTTAATACAAAAAGCCGCTACAATTTTTAAAATAGATGTTTTATTATTTGAAGTATTTTCAGTTTCAAAAAACTACAACAAAATGTATTTAATTTGAGAGGAACCCTGTTTTGTGGTGCGAACGCCGACCCACTTTATGTTCTGCTAGGTAGGTCCATAGAGTTTCAAAAGAGATCTACACTGGAAACAAAGTAATGATGATTTTTTCGAAATAAAAATTTTTTTTTTTTATTTTTATTTTTAGCTTATATCCAAATTATTAAGAGATGATCTAGTGATTTTAGTGAAGGGGCTGAACAGAACGACGAGAACAGATCCCCAGAGCGAAGCCCCAGAGCCAGCGGACGGGATCGAAGTCCGCGAAGGAGGGATCGGACCCGCAGTCAAGATTCCAGGACTGAATCGGGTCGAGACGAATACGACGATTTTTATAGCAAAGGCGGATACGAATCTGAAGACGAAAGATGGAGGTACGTAAATATTACTACTAATTTGACTTACACGCATTTACTATACACTGGTGATGTTCAACGGAGCTTCCGAGCGGACCTCCGCTTTTAGGAGCTCCGAAGCAACCCCTTGATTTCCGCAATAATTTTGAACAAATTTTATAAATAATTAAACAGTGATGCCATAGATTTTGTCATGTTTTTTTCACTAACTAAATATTTTAAAACATATTTAAAACAATAAAATTAGTTCTAAAAATGAAAATAGGGTAACTTAAAACATATTTCAACCTTTTTAAATACAAATTGCTCATTTAAAAGGCGGAGCTCTGGAGCTTCGGAGGCGAATCTGCGAGCATAATATTTGAGGTTAGGCAGTTTATTACCGTACACCTTTATGGATTTTTACACATGAAGCTTTGATAAAAGTAATGAATTTAGAGCCAAAAATAGTGACATTAAAGTAAAAATAATAAAAAATTAAAAGTTTTAATATTAAAAAATACTAAAAAGCGGAAAATTTCAGTCAAAATATACATAACTTATTCAAACATTAAAAAAATCAAAGTTTAAAAACTTCTAACTTTGCGTTCTCTAATCAGGGAACTTAGGCCATAAAACATAAAAACATTTTACGATAAAAATTTAGAAAAAGATGGTTCACGTCCAGCTTTATGTTTTGGTCTGAAAACTGTAATTTTTTTGCCCCGATATCTTAGCAATGCCTGGCCCAGTGTTATTCTAGAAACTATCTAACTAATCAACATTTAAGACCATTTTTCAGAAACATGTAATAACATGTTATGGCAGTTTTATTGAATAAACTGCTGAACGAGAGTTACAAAATTTAAGGTTAATTTTTTAAAATTTTTGTAGCGGGCGAAGCAATGACAGAAGCCCCAGAAATTCAAGAAGTCACGACTCTTACAATCGTAGAAGGTAACATCACCGCTAATAACAAAATTTTAATTTAACTTTTTCTGAAAGTGATTTAAATAAATATGGTTTTAACACTTTTATTGTCATTGTCAAAAAGTTTCAGGTGCGAAATTGTCCTTAATAAACAGTGGCTTTCGTGAAACAAGAACAAAAATTATTCAGCTAGAAATCTACAGTTTAGGGTTTTTTTTCGTTTTCAGCAGTTTTTTAGACGATTTGTTAAAAAATAATAAATATAGCTGTTTAGAACCTTTTTCAATTTTTATGAATTCCTGCCAAACAAAAAAAAATATTGAATTTCACAAAAAAATTTACCAAAAAATTACTTTATTTTTAAAAAAACAGTAATCCAACTTTTAATAGGCACATTGCACTGGAACTCGGTTTATACATGAAGTATGCAATATACATAAACGTCGCTATAAATGGATAATTACCGTATCTCCTACTAATCTTTCGTAGTACGCAGATCAAGCGATCGAGATTTCGCGCGCTTTCCATCCGTTGATCTGCGTAATACGAAAGATAGATAGGAAATACGGTAATTATCCATTATGGTGACACTTATGTATATTGCATACTACATGTATAAACCGAGTTCCAGTGCAAGGTGCCTATTTTTTTGAAACTTTTTTCCTTATCTGTTATTAATTTAAGGTATTTTTTAAGCTGCAAACTTAAAAGTAAACCAATTTCATGTAAATAAAATACTGCGTTATACTTACTGATTATGAGGTCCGTTCACTGTATAAAGGCAACAAATTAAATAATAATATGACTAACATTTTAAGGTTTATTGTTTTTTTTAGTCCGAGAAGCAATGACAGAAACCGGAGAAACTCAAGAAGTCTAGACAATCGTAGAAGGTTTGATCAAGAAATTTTGATTTCAATTTTTTTTTGCTAAAAAAATAAAATAAAAACTACGAGAACAAAACAATGATTTTCTAAAAAATCGTTTGAACATCAGTTTTTGGACCTACTTTTAATTTTGATTAATTTTTTAGAAACTTAAGGAGAAAAAATTAAATTGATTGAAACAAAAAAACTAATTTTGAAAACTGTTCATAATTGCATTTTTTTATTAATGAAATTCTAAATTCAGAATCCCTGTTACACAGAAACATGTATAATATATATCAAGCATACCTCTTATTCTACGACCCGTAGAGGAATTTCGCGTAGTTCCTGCCCATCTTTTTAATGTGTAAATGTAAAATATATGATCAATTTGACAAAGCAAATCCACCACATTATTTGCATACTAAAAATAATGTGGAGACAGTCCGCTAGCTTCCGCTGTATGAATTACGTATAATATCAGTATGCCGCATAATAATGTTTTTTACATAAATATTTTGACTTTCACTAAATAGTTTTTTTCCCGAATTTAAGTTACTTTTCTCGAAAAGAAAATACATGTCCAAGTTTTGTAAGATTTACACAATTTTCGGAAATTTTTTGCAAAGGAAACATCAACATGACAAAATATTAATAAGAATTTTTTGAAAAAAAAAACTTTGCACGCGCCAAGATTTTTTCAGGACTCTTGGTTATTAATTTTTAAACAGTTTAGTTCAATCAAGCCGAAATTCCTGCTATATAATACAACACCGAAACAATATTCAACATTGAAACACTTATTATTATGAAAAAATCTAAAGTTCTCGCCTGTTAAGCTTGTCAGGCACATATTTCAGTGCAACCATTCTAAAAAATTTACCATCTTCTAGGCAGCTTTAATCGTTCTTAAAACACAAGACACCATTTTAGTAATTGTGGAGTGATTTTTTAAAAATATTTTGGTGTTCACTGTCGATAAAAAAAGTATTACACATAAATTATAAAAGTAAAGATTATTAAAATTAAAAAAGTGAAAAAAATTAATCATAAGTATTTAGTGAAAGAAGCGGTGATCGGAACAGAAGACATTCAAGAAGCCAAGAGTCTTACGGCCGTGGAAGGTAAAGTACTAATATGCACATCATATTTAAACCGCTATTTTTTAACATTTAAGTATATCCGGTTTCCAAGCATGGCTTCCCAAAATTATACAGTGATGTGTAATTTTATAGTAATTATCCTGCTTGATGCTAGATATATATTTATACAACAAATGAACAGAGAGTGATTTGATGAAGATTGTTTTAAAAAAATTTCTATTAATTATATAACAATTTTTTAAACATACTCAAAAGCCCATTCAATGTAGTTAAAGCAAGACAAAAAAGGAATAATATTAACGATTTGTGAAAAAAATTTTATTCATTTAATATAATTGCACAAAATCATTGAGTTATTGTTTAAATTTATAAATGATATTTTTTGGTTTCTTTTTTTGCTTGTAAAAGTATTAAAACTGAAATCATTCAGGATAAGATAAGATAATATTTATTTTAAAATATGCCGGAACTTACTAAAGCATTACTTACAAATGCACTTTTAATAAGTGAGCACCATGTTAGTATTATAGTTAAACTCAATTCAGGTTGAACTTAAGGGCGTAATTAGGGATCGACCGAGGCAGAATTATTGTTGATGCCAGGGCCGAGACCGGGGCCGGGGCCGGGCCAGGATAGAAAATTTTGCTCCGGCCAAGACCGGGGCGGGGGCAGGCTAAAAATTTAGCAGAGATTGTAATTTTGGTCGTTTTTTTTCAATAATTTTAATTTTTTACTGTAAATTATTTGTTTTAGGTAATTAATAGTCACATTTTAAAATTTAAGCACTTGTGTAAGTAGAAAAACTTTTTTTAAGCAGAAAAAAAATATTTTAATATTTCGATTCTTTTAAACCTTAAATTATTATTTTATTTAGTATACAATACTGTTGTAAAAAATAATGATTTTTGATTATTTTCAGAAAAAGTAAAAGTAATTTAAAAAACATTTAATTTAAGTAAAGTAAAAATAAAAGTAACGGTCGAAATTTTATTTAAGTAAAGTAAAGGTAAGACCTATATTTTAAGGGAAAACAAGAGTACAATTATAATAAAAGTAACTGTGCAACGGAGCAAAACGTAAATTTTTGGAGCTCCACAGCTCCTTTTCAAAGTGTTTTGCAATTTTTATGCATAAATTTTCATTTTAATAAGTTTTTTAGTCTAAGTAAAGGGTGTTTAGTGTGTTAGCGGCTTAAAAAACTTTCTTTTGAGACTAATTTTACAGCAAGCCCATAGAAAATCTACTTGTTGAAATTAAATTTTACTTAAATTAATTTAAGTATTTGTAAAAAAATACGAGTAGCAGTAAAAGTAAAAGTAAGTGAAATTTAACCTTTTGGTATTCATTCCGCTGAAATCCGCAGAAGGGATTCCACGCCCTCAAAGTTAAACTTCGTTAACGATCGTCGAGAGCCAAAGAGTTTAACACACTGCAGCACTGACGCAATATACATTTTGCAAATTTGCAGCGGTTTTTTGACATAATGAAAAAATCCCAAAGGGTTAAGTGTCGAGTAAAAGTAAAAGTAATAAAAAATTCGTTACTTTTATTGGGGTGTTTAAGTAAAAGGGGGGGGGGGGGGGCAATTGTAACTTTTTGCAACAGTAGTATACACTTTACGTAAGTATTAGAAGTATATTCAAGTTTAAAGCAATATTAATCCCACTAACCATTCTTATTACTTTTAAAGAATGCTCTACAAATAGAGCAGGAGTTAAAGCATTTTTATACGGGGAGTATGTTTTTATTAAAAAACCAAAACGTGCTAAAAAAAACTAAAATCAAAGTTGGATGCCCATATAAAAAATTATTTGACCATAGCGAAATTTCTTTATATTACAATAAATCAAATATGTCGATAATTGTAGAAATGTAACTCTAAATCTAAAATATGATAGTCTTCAAAAATATTATTGTAAAGAACATCCTTTTTAGAACTTCACTTACATGCCTCTATTTAATATTTTTCGGTCTAAACATACAGAAGAGTTTAAAACTCACCTTTTATTTTAAATTGTTAGAACATTTTTAAAACCTCATTACCATTTTTTCAAATTAAAAAATTGTTTTATTTTTGTTAAAGGTAAAAAAATTAAATTATTGCGAGTACAAGCGACTATGTTCGCTTTCTAGCTTGTTTCAAGTTGTTAGTTTTAGTAATTTTAATCAGCTACCTTATTTTTTAGCAAAAAATCATAAAATCAATGTCACGTGAACTTTTTCAATGAGATTGTTTTTGTGATTTTGCACTACTTTTTGTAATTTCACGAGATTTATCAAAAACATATGACCTAAGGAAATTTTCAATTAAAAATTAAGTTTTTGAATAAAATTGTGCAAGAAAAAACGCAAACATTTCTAACGCACGCGACTTTCTGTGCATGTACCACTGATTTTTTACACAGATATTTTTTTTACTGTCAATTACCGTTTTTTTGTGGAGTGCATTTTACGCAAAAGTGGAAGAAAAGTTCCCATATGCACTGCAAAACACTGACACTGTGTTAAAAATTGCGTTAAAAATGAATTAAAAAAAAACAACAGTGTGCCTTGCCTACGAAATAGAAGAAAATGGCGGGTTTTCAATATTAAAGTCGCACAAATCCAAATTTACAGTAAATTTTTTAGTTTAAAAATTAGTTTTCACTAGTGTTGTAAAAAGTTACTTTTACTTAAAGTAATAAAAGTAATGGATTTTGGATTACTTTTACTTTTACTTTTACTCGACTTTTGAAAATTCAATTACTTTTACTTTTACTCTTACTCGCACTTTTGAAATTTCAAAGAAGGTAAAGGCTTTTACTTTTACTCTTACATCGGATATTCTCCTCTTCAAAATACTTAATTAATTTCGAAATAAAATTTAAGTAATTTTACTAGTGCTGGGCTAGGGGATTCCCTATAAAAGGCGTTGTTGTGAAGTGTTTAATCTGACAAAAAATAATTTTTTTAAGCCGCTAATACGCTAAAACTGTTTATTTTGCCAAAAGGAACGTTATTTCTAGAAAACTGATGAATTTATGCATAAAATTAGCAAAATAAGCTTTTAGCTACAGCAACTCTATTGCTGCAAAAGACCAGTGTTTTGGTCCGTTTCAAAATTACTTTTATTATAAACACACTATTTTACTCTTACTTTTACTTTCAAAAAAAATAGGTCTTACTTTTACTTTTACTTTACTTTAAATACAAATTTTGACCATTACCTAATTTACTTTTACTTTACTTCAAATGTTTGGATTAAAAAATCACAAATTACTTTTCTTTTTCTCTTACTTTACTTAAATTAAAATTTTCCAAATTACTTTTACTTTTAATTAAAATAATCCAAAATCAATACTTTTTACAACACTAGTTTTCACCATTTTTGGGTTATATATGCTTACTTTTATTAAAAATATAAATATAAAAACCTTAAACTAAATTAGCAAATTTTTTAAAAATAAAAGCTCAAAAATAATTTTTACTGGAATTTCTATTTAAATACCTAGCATTTTTACTGGTATTCATAAACTTTTGGACCGGATTTATAAGAACTGGCTCCGTAACTTTTGGCAAGAAAACTCTGGACCGAGTGGTACACTTTTTAGACTGTGTCCAGTATTTAATATCGTCAATTTTCGACACGTATCAATTGATAAGCAAACTTTATTTGAAAACTTTTTCCAAATTAAATACAAACACTTCATACTAATTTCTTGTTTAAAAAAATTCAATTTTGGTGTCTTTTGGGCTGTATAAAAATATTAAACTCGCTAGAAAAGTGGACTGATTTCGCAGGGTTTTCCTGCCAAATCAAGCGGACCCAGTCCGAATACACCCTACATAAAATTTATGAATACTAGTGTAGTTTCAGCAATAATTTAATAATGCTAAAATGAAAACAAGAAAACAATTTTTTAATTTGTTTTTTAATAAATAATGTTTCAAAATAACACCTAAAAATAAAAGTAAGAATATAATATAATAATCCAAACAAATGTCCAGTTGTACAATAAATTTTCATAGAAAAACTCACACATGAGCGAATTTAATAGCAATTATTAGCGATTTGTGCTATTTTTTGTACTCAGCGCAACGATTTTGTAAGCGTGTCAGAAAAACGAGTTTGGTGTACAAAATATCGCTGTGCGAGAAAATTTTTATTCAGTGCACAGAAAGTAGCTTGCGCCGAAAAGTAAGATGTGCATCTTTTTTCTTTAAATTTAGTTAAAAAATTTACTGCACACATAGCTGAAAATCCTTTAGGTTATATAGTTTTGATATAAACAATGATATTATAATAACTCTAATATTTATTGTGTACGTCTCATGAATGGACTTCTATTGTCAAACCCTAATCTTGTAAATAAAATCTACAAAATGGTTTTTAATGCTCAAGAAGTCTTCAAATTTTTAGAAAAACGACTCATGATTACAATAAGGAATCTTATTAAAATAGAGTTTTAATAAAATCTTAAAATATAAATAATAAATATCCTCTTATTAAAGCGATTACATTAGCTTTTTAAATAAAATTTTATGTATTTATCACTGTCTAAAATTGTAAGAAGTGCTTTAAAATTTGTATTCTTAGTCGTCCTTACTCCGGTTTGCCCCGGTTGATTTGACATAGCTAAATTGCGGGGGCCGGGGCCGGGAGAAAAAAAGTGCTGGCACAAGCCGGGGCCGGGGTCCCGGTCGATCTCTAGGCGTAATCGCTTGCTGGCAAAGAGAAATGAAGAATAAACGCACAAGCCAAGAAAAAATTTCATCGGTAATGTACTGATCCTGAATTCCATCATAATAAAATTAAAGGGGTTATTAAGTATATTACCATTCTTTCTCCGAGAAAATGTCCCCTAAAAGAAAACACGGGTCGGAACTCGATAAAAATTGGTAGACATGATAAACCACTCATAACTTTTTTTCTTTTTTTTTGGTCTGTGCGTTCATTTTTTGTTTAACTTTAACAAAGAACACTAACTTACCACCGTAAAATCCAGCCTTAAAAACTTTAGTTTTAATAATTATAAAGTAGCATCTAGATTTACGTGTTTCTGTACGCAAGATAATTTCTTAGTTATTTTACCATCCCTCGAAATTCCTCTCAATAAAATTTTATATTTTTAATATATTAATTACAGGTACGATGACCGAACAAGAAACCGCGGTAATGATACAGCTAAAGGCAATCCTAAAAGTCCAAGACGTGATAATACCACATTAAGTTCTCCAAACAGGTGGGACATTTTTATCAATTAAAAATACGACAGTTATACTGATTAATACTAAAATGTCTCAAGAGGAACAAAATAATTTGCGTATGCCTTCAGTGTTGCATAAAATAAACAACGCAATCAAGAAAATCCGTTGCGCGACGCCAAATAGTTGTAATTCAAACAAAACAGAAAAAAATACTCGTAGCTGAGAACGTAGGCGTGGTTTGTTAGAAAATAAAAATAATAAATCACCATTTATTATATTTTTTGTTCGTTTGTTATTATATTTAGCATCATTTTACCGGTTTTTAATGAAAAATTAAAAAAAACATCATTGCTAATATAAGATTATTTTATATTAATCGATTTTACTCTAAAGAAGCCTATTGTATGTATGCATTTGTAATCAATGCTTGTGTTTTTCTTTAAATTTTGTTATTTTATACGTTTAAAATCGATTTTGGTTAAGATTATTTAGTGGTAGGTTGACATTTAACATTGCCGTGAAATACTTGCTTCTGTCTATTTTAACGGCGCAGTGTAAAGTGACTCATTTCCACTCGTTTCCGGCCACGCGCAGAAGAGAGCATGCGTACTGTAAGGAATTGCGAAATTGCAAACTCATTTCAGATTTTACAAACAGTGATAATAACAATAAAACATCACATGTTTTATCTTTAGCGCGGTTATGGTGTAGGCTGGTAGGAGGCAGGGCGGAAGCAGCCCAAAACTATTTCCGAGACACGCAGGAGATATGCGTACTTACCTCATATATTTAAAGCATCTCGTTAGGAGTGAGGTAGAAAAAGGAGCTTAATTTGCCTCGAAGTTCGGTAAGAAGCACTTTGGACGTAAATAAAATTAGAGTACATAGGCAGTTAACAGGCAGGTGCCAGGTGGGAAGTAAAAAACTTTGTGATAAAAAGCGTTAGGAGGCACTTAACAACTAGACTTACAAAATATGGCAACCAGCAGGTTATTATGATAAAAAATGGTTTGAAAATACTACCCTTTTTAAAAAATTGTGTTTTTGAAAAACGTCACTTTGTTTTTCCTATGTCGCTGGAAAAAATTTGCGGCGGGATGGTTTTGCACCTTTCCTAGATAACGAAAAAAACTATAATAATTTTAAAAGAATAATTTTTTACGTTATGTTTTTTTAATGTTTTTCTGTTTATAATAACCATAACCATTTTTTATGCTTTTCCTTTCTTTTCTGTGGGGAAGAAAAAAAAATTTTTTTTGCATAAAAGTCGTTATGACGTTCATAAAGCACCGCAGTATGTTTAGTGAGCAATACAGGAAAGCTACGCCAAAACAAAGGTGATAAAACTTTTAAACTTAAAAAACTAATATTTCCAGTCGCAGCATTTTTGCAGCGTTTCTACACTGCGTACCCACAAAGGGAGGAGTGAGAAAGAGTTGAAAATGAAGGTTTTAATCTGTGTAGGTCGGCTCTATTTTTGGGGTGAAAGGTCGTAAAGTTGAAGATTTTTGGAGTTCGCCGAGTCGAGAATAACGAGAATATTGCCTTCTGATCAGCAATATGTAGTTGAACCAAGTAGGTTACATAAACGTATTGCTCCTACACGCCGTTATTACATTTCTATAAAGCGAAGATTTTGTTGGTGTCCCTAAATTTTTGCTTCAGTACATATCAGTGTTTGACAAATCTTAGTTTTTTAATAAATAAAACTTTTTAAATTTTTGGCTTTTAGTATATTGTGGGTTTAATGCAATAGTAATAAGCTTAAAGTTATGCTATATTTCCATTGTGCATTGATATTGTTGCTTCTGACATTTTGATTTTGCTTGTTTCAGCTATTCGAAGGAGACCACCGAAACTTGATTTAAAAATGAAAAGTTTATCCTTGGATTGTCCTGACGCCAGCCCTGTCCCTGGTATGGGTCTTAAAAAGAAACGTAAAGGTCTGTTTTTATCATTGTCATGGTTTATATTTTGCTTGTTTGGGTATGTATTTTAATATTTAAATCTAAATGACTTTCTACTTCTTATCCTGCTAAGTTTGGATAATGAAAGTTTTTTAATGATAAAAAGGATATTTTTTATATAAAATTATATTATATAAATGTAAAATCCTAACTTTACTTTTAGCGCCGCCTTCAGCAATAGGCCTTTTGTTTACCTGTTGGATGTAAGCACCCAAGTAGCATTATCTTGAAACTAAACCCAGATGCCATAAAGAAGCGTCACAATAAAATTTTTTTTTGCACAAACCCCTTTAAAACGGTATTTTATAATAATCTAGGATGTTTTAAACCGTGCTAAATTTTTCATAATACTTTGAAATTGAAAAATTTAATAAAAAAATTTTTAAAAATTTATTTTAAAAAAAGTGCTTGTTTTTGACGCATGATAATCACGTAAATTCTTCGAAGATTTCCTCGAGTCTTTATTCACCTTGTACCGAATTATCACAAAATCGTGATGCTGTAAGCAAGTAAAACAAAATTTAAAAAGCTAAAAAAACCAGGATGACAATATATAAAAATTATGAAACCACTATTATAAAAACATTTCACATAAAAATGTTTATTTTTTAGCTAAATGTTGGTCAAATGTATTAAAATTTGTGTGTTAACGTTTTAACTTTGTGAACTGTCCAATTTATAAGGATACTCCATGACTGTGTATGTAGTAAACATAATAAAAACATACTGGATAATGAGCATCATAAAAAATGTCATAAAGGAATTTTAACAAGGATTGTTATTAAGAACAAGCATAACTTGACTTTTTTCAGACGGGACATCTCCAATGCGTGGCAGGCAGCGGCTTCATCCTGCCAAAGCCCTAAAACAAGGCAGTTCCATCGACACTTCGGACGGGAAAAGCAGCGCTTCTTGTTCCCCGTGTCCTTCTCCGGTAAGAATTTAAAATTTATGCGACGATATAACCCTTTGCGATTGTTATCGTGGCTCAAACGCGGAGTGTGTATCGGGTCTCACGTCTAGAGTAAAAAAGCGGCGGCGATCAGCGTGCGATACCGTAGTAGTTTTGCGTTCGCAAATCGCGTTTCAAACGCCCTTTTTGGCCTTAAATATCGCAAAGGGTTGAATTCATTCGCGCCCAAAGAATTTACCAGAGTAAGTTACTGGGCGAGAGTTTTTTATGTATAGTCAAGATTTTGACTCATCAGAACGTTTTATCAACAACGCAAAAACTAAAATTAAATTTATGTGAAAACTCATTTCTCTCTGTTAAACAAACTTAAGATTTTAAAAATCGTACCTTACAATGTTATTCTTAGTCGTAAGATTTGAAAAAACCACCATCAAACCCACTAATGAAAAAAAATAATTTAAATATACATACAATGTATTTAAATTTGTACCAAAAAATTCATGGTAAAATTTTAATGACAAAATGCCGACCTCGTAAAGTTTTAGGGAGACATGAGAGGACACTAAAATTTTTCGATTAGGGCGTCTTTTTAAAAGAAGTGGCACACAGTATTTTTTAAGTCCCGTTTTTTTTAATACACAAAAATTAGTCAAGTTTAGTCCCTAAAAAAATGGTTTCTTTTTATTCGAAATTAAATAATTTGACAAATCACTATTAAAAAAAGATATTTAATCTTTAATAGAGTATTTTTTGGAAAATTTTAAATTGTTTTATTATTAAATAGTCAATTCAATACTGTAAATCAATGAAGTCAACTAGGTTTGATTTGCCTATAAATTAGAAAAACCTGTAAGAATTTTTTTTGTAATAATAAACACTGAAAGAACTTTCCATTCATTTTTTGTCCTACCAGTTATAACATGTATAATATTAGATTAGAGTTATCTTAGCACCCAAGATATTATTTTATTTGAATTTTAATAAAAAATACAATAATGTTTTTAGATTTTTTAAACTTCTTAACTGGTAAATAATGTAACTACAATCTACAAATAAGAATGTATAAAATAAAATATTAAATTAAAACACGAATAAAATGACAATTTGATTTTTAAAGTTGCTTAGTGTTTTTCCAGTAAATGTAATTTTTGTCCGCGCTTTTAATTTAATTTTTTTCATGTCCGCTTTTGAAAAACACCTACGTTAATTTTAAATCCTTTTTGTGGTGTGTTTTTTAAGTTTTTGTTTTGAGAATCAAGACTGAAGTAATGCATTATATTTTTGAAATGACGAATTGATTGAAGAGGATGGGTCTATAGAAATTTTTAAAAGTTATTTCTTGAGTTGTTCGCTCTAAAGAGAGGATGATAGATTGGTGTTATGACAGCCGGATGTTATTGGTGGTCAGCTTCTATTAGCAATCAAATCTGATTGATTTGTATCGACATTGAACGGAAATCTTAAATACCTTGCTATGATACATATTGCACCCGTTATTTTCACGATATAATTTAAATACCTAAAACTTTAAAAGTTTGAGGGACTAAGATTGTGCGTTATTTTTTTTACTTGGTATAAATAATAGACTATTTCGCAATCACAGAATTTACTAAGGAAAATTTCAACACATTTAAATAAACCCAAAATTGTAAGAAATTTGTTAAAAATAATATTTCTATTATTATTTTCATTTATTATTTGACTTGAATTGAATTTAAATAATTAATACAGTTAAAAAATAATTATAATGATTATTTTTAGACATTAAAATGTTTATATTTAGTATACCAGCAATAATCATATTCCGAGTCATGTGCACGTTGTGGTGCACCAATACAGGGCCAATTTCCCAGAGGAGCTGGAACTCCCGCTGGGGGAACGAGTGATAATTACTAATTCCGAAGACCCAGACTGGAATCACGGGTTTAGACAAAAGGTTAATTTTTTTGCACATTTTTTTAATCATTTAAACTTTAGGTACATTTGAAAATTTTATGTTTACATTTAAAATTGCTTTTTATAGTGACTTCATAAAAATTATTGTTATTTTAGAAAAAAAAATTTTACATTTAAAAGAAACTGCTTAAAACTTGGTGGCTTGAGTTCTGTAATTATCGGTGCTATTAAATGGCATTTTGTTTAATTTTATGTTCATTTTAATTTCTAATTTATTTTTGGTTAATTATTTGCTATTTACTTTATATATATATTTGCTCAACATTTTAACATCTTCGTCAAGGTTTGTCTTGTTCTTTGAATATATTTTTTTTGTTTTTTAAATTTTCATCTTTCGCTTTTATTACATTTTATTAGGACATTTCTGCTAAAAAGGGTCATTGTTATATTATTATGTTAGAAATTTTTGGGTTATCTAAATGTAGTAAAGGTTTTTAAACGCAGAACTATTTCCCATGACGTGCTCAAACACATTCGTTAAATTGGAAAAAGACAATTATTTATTTAGACAAAAACATAAATAATGTACATTATTCAAAACATCATTTAAATTCACCCGTAAAATAATCAATTAAAACAATCATTAAAAACACATGCATTAAAATGTCAAAAGGGAAAAGAAGAATAACATTGAGTCGAAATTGATTTTTTTATGGCTGGTTTACACTACATCGCTTAAGACGTAAGATGTAGGTAGCACTTAGGACATAATACGCAAAGTTCATAAATTTAAATTACCATATTTAAGACGTATGACGTATAACCAAAGGTG